>JAFBJQ010001464.1:0-33853 GCA_016785345.1 Trinectes maculatus
ACGTGCTGATAATGGACCCCAGTTCTACAGGGACGATGCAGCGGATACAGGGTGAGAAGAGCATCCTGGATGAACCTGACTCTCCTCTCGAGGTGAGGTAAACAACGTGACATATTTAGCATGACAGTGTTTATTTATTTTGATAGTGATCACATTGGGCATACCTTCGTTTTCAGTACCACTGATAGCTCTACATTAATTTTGATTGTGTATTCATATTCAGAGTTTTAAATCCTAGTAACATTTCTTCTTCTCCAGCCTTACACTTAAATGTCACTCGAGTATTTGTTTTATTTACAGTAAAATGCTGATTTGCGTATCTGCATTTTGCTGATCTGTGTATCTGTGATATACTAGGTCTTGTGGAAAAAAAATGTGAAATTTCAACACTTGGACAGCATTGTCATACTTTTAGTTTGCCTGCACCTATTTGATATATATCTTTGTACTGCTATGCCTGAATGATATCTCTAGTAAAGACTGAATATTTGAAAAAACAGAGTTAAGGATATTGTACATCATAGTCAGTGCTCTACCCACTAAGGGACGCTGTTGCTTAATAATAAAAAAAACACTCTGACGCTGGTAAAAGACTGCATGCCCCTTCCTCAGTTTAGAGGAGAGGTTTGTTGCTGTAGCGGAGACACGGTGATACATGCTGCAGAATTACGGACATTAAAATATGCAGTGATTTTCACGATTTTTGATTTTCATCACGTCTTCTATTTGATGCCCAAGGATCACTCTTGTGGATATCGCTGAGAGCCGCAAACTATATCATGGCGATCGGATTATTGCATCGTATTAAAGGGCCGTTTTTGTCAGGACTGGGGTGGACCACACGGTTAGTTGTTTTTTCTCTATTTCTCACTTGTATGGTTCACTGCCAGATTCGATATTCTGTTCCAGAAGAGCTGAAGAAGGGTTCTCTCATCGGCAGTGTCGCACAGGACCTTGGTATAGATCTGAAGAGGCTTCGCTCTGGCCGAGCCCGGGTTGTTACCGGAGAAAATACCCAGTACATTGAACTTAACGCAGACAAAGGGATTTTGGTCGTGAATGAGAGAATAGACCGGGAGCAGCTCTGTGGAGACGTGACACCATGCAGTTTCAGTTTTGAGGTTATTTTGGAAAATCCAATCGAGTTGCATCGTGTAACGGTGGAAATTCTGGATGTAAACGACCATTCGCCTGTGTTTAGAAACAGCCACGTCCAAATGGAGATCAGCGAATCTGCCGTACTTGGCTCTCGTTTTGTATTGGAAAGCGCGGATGACCCAGACGTCGAGCTGAATGGATTACAAAAATATATTTTGAGCGCAAGTGAGAACTTTATCCTGAAACAACACGCAAACCCAGACGGCAGTAAATTCGCAGAAATTATCCTGCAAAGGCCGCTGGACAGAGAGGAGCAGCCCCGCCTCTCATTTAAGCTGATAGCGGTGGACGGCGGAACACCGCAGAGATCCGGTACAGTAAATATTGATATCACGGTGTTAGATGTCAATGACAATCCTCCAGTATTTAATCAGTCTATATACAGGGCTACTGTCTTAGAAAATGCAGCAGAGGGGACTCACATCATAAGCGTAAACGCTACAGATGCTGACAGTGGCTCAAACGGTTTGGTGACGTATGCGTTCTCTAATTTGAAGGGAAACCTAGCAGACATGTTTACTATTGATAAGAACACGGGTAAAATGTCAGTTTCTGGACGAATTGATTATGAAAAGGACAAAAAATATGAAATTAGAGTTGAAGCTAAGGATCAAGGAGGATTGACGGATCTCAGTAAAGTAATAATTGATATTATAGATGTTAACGATAATGCACCAGTCATAAGTGTCATGTCTTTTTCAACTCCTGTGTCTGAAGATGCTCCACTTGGCTCGACTGTTGCGGTTTTTAATGCAAAAGACTCAGACTCGGAAAGAAATGGGCAAATCACGTGCTCCACTGATCGCAATTTACCGTTCAGAATAAAATCGTCGTTGAGTAATTACTACTCATTGGTTTCAGATTCAGCTTTTGACCGTGAACAAACCCCAGAATACAACATTACTATAACCGCGACTGATTCTGGTTCCCCGCCTCTGTCAAGCTACATAACGTTACACCTTACAATATCTGACATTAATGACAATTCTCCCTTGTTTGATAAATTAATGTACACTGCTCACGTCACGGAGAATAATGCACATGGGATGTCAATAATCACCGTCAGTGCACAGGACGCGGACTCTAATCAAAACGCGAGATTATCTTATATTTTGGAAGACTCACAAGTCGGTGGTTTTCCAGTCTCTGCTTATGTGTCTATAAACTCTGAAACTGGAGTTATTAGCGCAGTTCGCTCCTTCGATTATGAGCAGATTAAACAGCTTGACCTCGTTATCAGAGCTCAGGATGGAGGCTCTCCTCCACTCAGTAGTAACGTGACAGTGAAAATCCTGATCCAGGACCAGAACGACAACCCCCCTCAGGTGCTGTACCCGGTCCAGACCGGTGGCTCTGTGGTGGCTGAAATGGTTCCTCGTTCAGCAGATGTGGGTTATCTGGTCACTAAAGTGGTGGCTGTTGATGTGGACTCTGGACAGAATGCCTGGCTCTCCTATAAACTGCAGAAAGCCACAGACAGGGCGCTGTTTGAAGTGGGCTCACAGAATGGAGAAATCAGAACTATCCGCCAAGTGACTGATAAAGATGCAGTGAAACAGAGGCTGACTGTTATAGTGGAGGACAACGGGCAGCCCTCTCGTTCAGCTACAGTCATTGTTAACGTGGCGGTGGCGGACAGCTTCCCTGAAGTGCTGTCGGGCTTCACTGACTTTACACAGGACAAGGAGTACAATGACAACCTGACTTTTTACTTAGTCTTGGCTCTGGCTGTAGTTTCCTTCCTCTTCATCACCTGTTTAGTGGTTATCATCTCAGTGAAGATCTACAGGTGGAGACAGTCTCGCATCCTGTATCACTCCAGTCTCCCTGTCATTCCATATTATCCACCTCGTTACTCAGACACTTTGGGGACAGGGACTCTGCAGCACGTGTACAATTACGAGGTGTGCAGGACGACTGACTCCAGAAAGAGTGACTGTAAGTTCGGCAGAGCTGGTAGTCAGAACGTGCTGATAATGGACCCTAGTTCTACAGGGACGATGCAGCGGATACAGAGTGAGAAGAGCATCCTGGATGAACCTGACTCTCCTCTTGAGGTTCGTTATGTGATGTTATCTTGTTTCTTCACCATTAATTTATTTTGTTTGTGGTTGTCTCCAGTAAACAGTCTGATATCATATATTTATATTAAGACCTAGTCACATCGCATTCCTTGACACGGTTACTGCTACTGTGTTGACAGTCAGGACTCTCACTTGTCGCCGTTTGGTTCAAAGTATGTTTTTGCTGACTCTATTCTGGCGGTTAGTTCACTCATGTGGTTTCGTCTTTGTACTGCTATTTTTAATAAGTGTGTGTAGTTATTGCCAACAACTGAGCATATGTGTAAATTTTAGTACCATGGACAGCACCTAACTTTGCACGATCCGCCTAATGTAAAAACAGCTAGACTGATAACTTGATCAAACAGCAGTAATGTGTTTCTGCCGTGATGGAATGAACAGTATCTTTGTGTAGAGACTGTTTATTTCTCATTTATAAATCTTGACCTTCATACTTAGAACACCCCCCACACACACACACACACACACACACACACACACCCTCATTAGTTGTACGACGAACGTGATATAATTGACGTACTGTTAAGTTTGATTGAATTATCTGTTTTGGGGTGGTTTAGTATTATTTTCACCGGGATGTTGTTTAGATTTAATTGCAGTAAGGCTCCATTAGAGTTGAAGTCAATGTGGGTTTTTTTGTTTTGTTTTTTAACGTGTTGAAATACTTTTCTATACAAATGTAACATTGCTTTGGTCATAACCTTGCATTGCGTGTTGTTACTCATTTGGACTGTGAGGGACGCTGTTGGTTAATGCAACATGAGCTGTAAAATATTACCTCTCATTCCCCTCCCTTGTTTCCCATAAGGGAAGCAGAGATCGTGTTCATTTGTGGACAGACAGTCGAGGCATACAGACTTCCTTTAGCGTCATTTTAAATATATACAAAAACTCTAAAGACGCCGCAGCGTTTGTAGATTTGGTTCGTGTTTGTTTTTCACAGTGAGCATTTTCCTTGGATCATTACAGACCGTATTTTTGTGTTGATCTTTGACTATGGCATTTGGAACACGGTGCGTAAAATGGCGCTTTGGCTGCCGACAGAATTTGCAGCTTCTCTTTTTACTTTTTTATTTCAACTATATGGCCAGTGGACATATTCGGTATTCAGTCCCGGAGGAGATGAAGAAAGGCTCTCTTATCGGCTATGTAGCACAAGACCTCGGTTTGGATATAAGGAGGCTTCGTTCTGGTCGGGCTCGTATCGTCACAGGAGAAAACAACCAGTACACAGAGCTGAAGACAGACAAAGGGATTCTGGTGGTGAATGAGAGAATAGACCGAGAGCAGCTTTGTGGGGATGTAACACCGTGCAGTTTCAGCTTTGAGGTTATTTTAGAAAACCCGATGGAGCTGCATCAAGTTACAATTGAAATCACGGACATTAACGATCATTCGCCCACATTTGAAAGAAACAGCATCAATTTTGAAATCAGTGAATCGGCAAATATTGGCTCTCGTTTTCCATTGACTAGTGCGGAAGACCCCGATGTGGGTGTTAATGGACTCAGGGAATATTATTTAACAGAGAATGATAATTTTGTTTTAAAACAGAGTTCTAATGCAGATGGAAAGAAATACGCAGAGATGGTTCTTCAGAAGCCATTAGACAGAGAAACGAACCCTCATCTGTATCTAAAGCTAATAGCAGTGGACGGAGGATCTCCTCAGAGATCTGGCACAGTAAACATAGACGTCACTGTTCTGGATGCCAATGATAATGCGCCTGTATTCAATCAAACTGTGTACAAAGCTACAGTGCTGGAAAATTCACCCAGTGGTACTTATGTGACAACAGTTAATGCCACCGATGCAGATTTTGGATCAAACTGTATCATAACATATCACTTTTCTGACCGCAGGAGTGCTTTTAATAATTTGTTTACTGTAGATGAAAAAACAGGCGTCATTTCAATAGCGGGTCCAATTGATTATGAAAAAGACAAAAAATTCGAACTCAGAATCGAAGGGAGAGATCAAGGAGGGTTGACAGATGCAAGTAAAGTGATAATAGAAGTGACTGACGTCAATGACAACGCCCCTACTGTTAGCGTCATGTCATTCACTAGTCCTGTGTCAGAGGACTCCCCTCCTGGAACAACTATTGGCATCATAAATGTAAAAGACCTCGACTCAGGTGATAACGGACAGGTTAACTGTAGAATAGAACAAAATGCACCTTTTAAGATCAAATCTAATGTGAGAAATTACTATACGTTAGTGACAGACACAGTTTTAGATCGTGAAAGAGTTTCAGATTATAACATCACTGTTGTTGCGACAGATGCAGGAATTCCTCCTCTCTCAACAAACAGGACCTTTCATCTAAAGGTCTCTGATGTTAACGATAATGCACCAGTGTTTTCACAAGGTGTCTTCACTGCCTTTATCCCAGAGAACAACTCTCCAGGTGTTTCTCTTCTGACAGTTAGAGCCAAAGATCCTGATGAAAACCAGAACGCCCGAATTTCTTATATTCTTGATGATTCGAATATTAGTGGATCCTTCCGGGTCAGAGCTCAGGATGGAGGCTCTCCTCCACTCAGTAGTAACGTGACAGTGAAAATCCTGATCCAGGACCAGAACGACAACCCCCCTCAGGTGCTGTACCCGGTCCAGACTGGTGGCTCTGTGGTGGCTGAAATGGTTCCTCGTTCAGCAGATGTGGGTTATCTGGTCACTAAAGTGGTGGCTGTTGATGTGGACTCTGGACAGAATGCCTGGCTCTCCTATAAACTGCAGAAAGCCACAGACAGGGCGCTGTTTGAAGTGGGCTCACAGAATGGAGAAATCAGAACTATCCGCCAAGTGACTGATAAAGATGCAGTGAAACAGAGGCTGACTGTTATAGTGGAGGACAACGGGCAGCCCTCTCGTTCAGCTGCAGTCATTGTTAACGTGGCGGTGGCGGACAGCTTCCCTGAAGTGCTGTCGGGCTTCACTGACTTTACACAGGACAAGGAGTACAATGACAACCTGACTTTTTACTTAGTCTTGGCTCTGGCTGTAGTTTCCTTCCTCTTCATCACCTGTTTAGTGGTTATCATCTCAGTGAAGATCTACAGGTGGAGACAGTCTCGCATCCTGTATCACTCCAATCTCCCTGTGATTCCATATTATCCACCACGTTACTCAGACACTTTGGGGACAGGGACTCTGCAGCACGTGTACAATTACGAGGTGTGCAGGACGACTGACTCCAGAAAGAGTGACTGTAAATTCGGCAGAGCTGGTAGTCAGAACGTGCTGATAATGGACCCCAGTTCTACAGGGACGATGCAGCGGATACAGAGTGAGAAGAGCATCCTGGATGAACCTGACTCTCCTCTGGAGGTGAGGTCCAATACAGGAATAATTAACATCAGTTGATTCCATTTCATTTTCAATAGCTAAAAAAACATCGGTATTGTTTTTTAATAACTCAAAATACAACTGGACATTATTCTGTTCAGCACTACTAAGTGAACAGCGACACAATGTTTAATAGACTTTAATCTCCTGGTTATTGTTGATTTTAGCAGCAGTAGTAGTTATAGTTGTATTATTATTATTATTATTATTATTATTATTATTATTATTATTATTATTATTACAATTATTATTATTATTATTATTATTGTTGTTGTTGTTGTTGTTGTTGTTACAACATATTTTATATAATCGGTCATTGTGACATACTCTTTTGCAAAAGTTAACAGTTTTCAAAATTATTATTTTATTTAATTTCGTCTTTAAAGCAACTGCTATGATAATGAATAGGTGAAAAGAAATCTTTTACTTCCTTTAGATAAGGTGCTGCGTGTTTCTTGGGTTTCCACTCTCAATTTGGTGTTCATGTTTTGGACTCTAAGTGACGCTGTTGATCCAGGATATGTGTGCCCATTATCTCTCTCTGATGCAGCTGTCTTGCCTTCTTTGTAAGAACGCATGCAAGTAGACATAGAGGCACGTTCTGGAATCGTGTATGTCTCAGAAAAGAAATTGTTCTTCGAGTCCTGTAGTTTTTTTTCCATTATATAAAAACACACATCTGAAGCAGTGGATGTAGTTACATTCTTGCTGGTGGAAATTGTTTCTTTATTTTTCTGTCGGAAAATATTCTTTCCTGACATGGCGTATCAGCAACCCCACTACAAATGGCGTTTCCTTTTCGGACATCAACTGGTAATCGCTTTTTTTTTAATTTGCTGTTTGAACAACGCAGCGGGTCAGATCCGCTACTCGATCCCAGAGGAGATGAAGAAAGGCTCTCTTATCGGTAATGTAGCACAAGACCTCGGTTTGGATATAAGGAGGCTTCGTTCTGGTCGGGCTCGTATCGTCACAGGAGAAAACATCCAGTACACAGAGCTGAAGACAGACAAAGGGATTCTGGTGGTGAATGAGAAAATAGACCGAGAGCAGCTTTGTGGGGATGAAACACCGTGTAGTTTCAGCTTTGAAATTATTCTAGAGAATCCAGTGGAGCTGCATCACATAACGATCGAAGTATTAGATGTGAACGATCATCCTCCCGTCTTCAAGAAGTCAGATATTATGTTAGACATAAGCGAGTCCGCTAACCTCGGGGCGAGATTTGTTCTGGACAATGCTGAGGATCATGACGTTGGCGACAATGATCTGCAAAATTACGTTTTGACCTCAAACGACAATTTCGTTTTGAAGCAGCATGTAAATCCGGACGGAAGTAAATATGCAGAGATGGTGTTGCAGAAGCAGTTAGACAGAGAAGAGGTTCCTAATCTGTCTTTAAAGCTGATAGCAGTGGATGGGGGAAATCCGCAACGATCTGGAACTGTAAATATACACATAGTTGTTTTAGATGCCAACGACAATGCTCCCGTTTTCAACCAGTCTGTTTATAAGGCCACGGTAATAGAGAACGCAGCAAAAGGCACGAACATCGTTACCGTTAATGCCACAGATGCAGACAGTGGCTCGAACGGTTACATCACATATTCAATTTCAAATGTAAAGAGCCAGATAGCTGGTTTGTTGTCAATAGATCAAGTATCTGGTGTGTTATCTGTTTCAGGCCCGATAGATTTTGAAAAGGATAAAAAGTTTGAGCTCAGAATTGATGCAAAGGATCAGGGTGGATTAACCGATTCAAGTAAAGTGATAATAGAAGTGACTGACGTCAATGACAACGCCCCTGCTATTAGCGTCATGTCGTTCACTAGTCCTGTGTCAGAGGACTCCCCTCCTGGAACAACTATTGGCATCATAAATGTAAAAGACATCGACTCAGGTGATAACGGACAGGTTAACTGTAGAATAGAACAAAATGCACCTTTTAAGATCAAATCTAATGTGAGAAATTACTATACGTTAGTGACAGACACAGTTTTAGATCGTGAAAGAGTTTCAGATTATAACATCACTGTTGTTGCGACAGATGCAGGAATTCCTCCTCTCTCAACAAACAGGACCTTTCATCTAAAGGTCTCTGATGTTAACGATAATGCACCAGTGTTTTCACAAGGTGTCTTCACTGCCTTTATCCCAGAGAACAACTCTCCAGGTGTTTCTCTTCTGACAGTTAGAGCCAAAGATCCTGATGAAAACCAGAACGCCCGAATTTCTTATATTCTTGATGATTCGAATATTAGTGGATCCCCAGTTTCTAATTATGTTTCTGTGAATGCGGAAAGTGGAGTGATCCATGCAGTGCGATCATTTGACTACGAGCAAATTAAAGATGTGGTTTTCGTCGTCAGAGCTCAGGATGGAGGCTCTCCTCCACTCAGCAGTAACGTGACAGTGAAAATCCTGATCCAGGACCAGAACGACAACCCCCCTCAGGTGCTGTACCCGGTCCAGACCGGTGGCTCTGTGGTGGCTGAAATGGTTCCTCGTTCAGCAGATGTGGGTTATCTGGTCACTAAAGTGGTGGCTGTTGATGTGGACTCTGGACAGAATGCCTGGCTCTCCTATAAACTGCAGAAAGCCACAGACAGGGCGCTGTTTGAAGTGGGCTCACAGAATGGAGAAATCAGAACTATCCGCCAAGTGACTGATAAAGATGCAGTGAAACAGAGGCTGACTGTTATAGTGGAGGACAACGGGCAGCCCTCTCGTTCAGCTACAGTCATTGTTAACGTGGCGGTGGCGGACAGCTTCCCTGAAGTGCTGTCGGGCTTCACTGACTTTACACAGGACAAGGAGTACAATGACAACCTGACTTTTTACTTAGTCTTGGCTCTGGCTGTAGTTTCCTTCCTCTTCATCACCTGTTTAGTGGTTATCATCTCAGTGAAGATCTACAGGTGGAGACAGTCTCGCATCCTGTATCACTCCAATCTCCCTGTCATTCCATATTATCCACCGCGTTACTCAGACACTTTGGGGACAGGGACTCTGCAGCACGTGTACAATTACGAGGTGTGCAGGACGACTGACTCCAGAAAGAGTGACATGAAATGTATGCAACCAGTGAGTCAAAGTTTGGTGAATGTGGATGGAGCTGGAACTGACACTCTACAGGTGGACATGCATCTGTCCGGAAACAGTTCTAAAATGTCAACTTTGGTAAGTGACGAATTTAATTTTGGTTTCCTAATCATTAATGGTTACAAAGAGCTATGTTATCACTGCTTTTGTGTCGCTGTCCATGGTACTGCACGGGTTTTGGGATTCGCTTCGAATCAATTTACTTTAACTTTTGCAGTGCAAACAAGGCTTCTAATAATTCATTTTAAAATTACACCAGCGGACACAAAATTTAATTGTCCAAAATGATTGTTAGCAAAAAGAAAAAAAAAACGTTGGCCCTGTATGGGCTTCAGTCTTACTGCATAGCATTTTATTTCAACAACAGGAACAAAAACATTTATAGGATTTGGGTGCAACATTTAGTCTGTTCTTTATAATAATCAGCTGAGATACATTACCGTAGATGGGCTCTGAGCGCCGCTGTTGATACATCCCTGACTTATCCCTGAATAATAAATGCAGCGATCCACCCCTTTAACTCCACTCTACATTTTATTGCTTGGGAAGAAGACGTCTAGTGTTTCACGGTTCAAATTGATGAATCTATCTGGTAAAGACGCATTACGTCGTCAGTTTGTGGATTTACCTACATCAATTTTGCATTGAAGGAGATCACTGCGTCTGTACTTTGGATTTATAATGACTTGTATGTGGGAAATCGCTCGCAGAGGACGATGGCAGGCCCTGGTTGTCATTCTTTGTCTTTTCAAACTGAGCTTCGTGACTGGGCAGGCTCGTTACTCTATTCCGGAGGAGCAGGCTGAGGGGTCGTTTGTTGGAAACATTGCCAGGGATTTAGGCTTGGATGTGGCGAGGCTCATATCTGGTAAAGCTCGTATTATTACAAAAGGGAGTCGACAATATGTCGATTTAAACCGAGACAAAGGCACGCTTGTTATTAAAGAGAGAATCGACCGAGAAGAGCTTTGTGGGAAGACGACACCATGCAGCTTCATTTTTGAGGTAATTTTAGAAAATCCAATTCAGCTTTATCGTGTAACAGTGGAGGTGGTGGATATTAACGATAACAGTCCGGCGTTTCCGAAGGATGCCGTCAATTTGAAAATTGTTGAGAGTGTTGCATCAGGGACTCGCTTTTCCCTGGAGAGTGCGTATGACTCTGATGTGGGCATTAACGATATTCAAAAATACACCCTGAAACCCACAGATCATTTCAAATTGGAAGTACAGAGCCAATCGGATGGAGGCAGATTTATCGAAATGGTTTTACAAAACCCCTTAGATCGAGAGAAAGAGGAGGCTCACACACTCGTGCTGATTGCCTCAGATGGCGGCGACCCACGTCGATCAGGGACAGTGCATATTCACATCACAGTGCTCGACGCTAACGATAACGCCCCAGTGTGTAGTCAGCCAGTGTATAAAGCAGATATTAACGAGAATTCTCCTGAAGGAGCAGTGGTAACCACCGTTAATGCAAATGATGCAGATAAAGGAATTAATGGTGAAATAACTTATTCCATTGCTCACGTTGCAAGAGAAGCGAAACAGCTCTTTGAAGTAAATAATAAAACGGGAGAGATTAAAGTTACAGGTAAACTAGATTTTGAAAAATCCAAGACTTATCAATTAAACGTACAGGCTAGTGACCACGGGGGACTTACAGACACATGCAAAGTTATTATTCAAATAATTGACGAGAATGACAACGTCCCCACGATACAGCTAATGTCGTTTTCTAACTCTGTGTCCGAGGATTCACCCCCGGGTACAACCATAGCTGTTATTAATGTCGATGATGCAGACTCTGATGGTAACGGTGTTGTCAAGTGCTCCATCAACCCTGACATACCTTTTAACATCGAGTCTTCACTGACTGGATATTACACCATAGTCACTGAAAACGTATTAGACAGAGAAAGTGTCGCGGAATATGACATCACCATAACCGCGTCTGACCAAGGGTCTCCCCCTCTTTCTAGCACAAAGAACATTAATGTAAAAGTGTCTGATGTGAATGACAGCCCGCCGGTGTTTGATAACTCACACTATAGTAAAACCATACCAGAAAACAACCCTCCTGGATTATCAGTGTTCACGCTGAGTGCCAGCGATGCAGATTGGGGCCAAAACGCCCGGGTCTCTTACTTTCTAGAGGAAAAGGAGATTAATGGTGTCGCAGTGTCTTCTTTGGTATCAGTGAATTCAGAAACTGGTGCAATTCAGGCAATTAAGTCGTTTGATTATGAGCAAATTAAGTCGTTTGAATTTAACGTAACAGCTCGCGATGCTGGATCCCCTCCTCTGAGCTCTGGAGCTACGGTTAGAATCCTGATCCAGGACCAGAACGACAACCCCCCTCAGGTGCTGTACCCGGTCCAGACCGGTGGCTCTGTGGTGGCTGAAATGGTTCCTCGTTCAGCAGATGTGGGTTATCTGGTCACTAAAGTGGTGGCTGTTGATGTGGACTCTGGACAGAATGCCTGGCTCTCCTATAAACTGCAGAAAGCCACAGACAGGGCGCTGTTTGAAGTGGGCTCACAGAATGGAGAAATCAGAACTATCCGCCAAGTGACTGATAAAGATGCAGTGAAACAGAGGCTGACTGTTATAGTGGAGGACAACGGGCAGCCCTCTCGTTCAGCTACAGTCATTGTTAACGTGGCGGTGGCGGACAGCTTCCCTGAAGTGCTGTCGGGCTTCACTGACTTTACACAGGACAAGGAGTACAATGACAACCTGACTTTTTACTTAGTCTTGGCTCTGGCTGTAGTTTCCTTCCTCTTCATCACCTGTTTAGTGGTTATCATCTCAGTGAAGATCTACATGTGGAGACAGTCTCGCATCCTCTATCACTCCAATCTCCCTGTCATTCCATATTATCCACCACGTTACTCAGACACTTTGGGGACAGGGACTCTGCAGCACGTGTACAATTACGAGGTGTGCAGGACGACTGACTCCAGAAAGAGTGACTGTAAGTTCGGTAGAGCTGGTAGTCAGAACGTGCTGATAATGGACCCCAGTTCTACAGGGACGATGCAGCGGATACAGAGTGAGAAGAGCATCCTGGATGAACCTGACTCTCCTCTAGAGGTGAGGCTTATGACCCATCATTCCTGAGAAATGCATAATGCTTCCAATTTTGTGTATTTTATATGACGCTTTGTCTGGCTTGCCTTACATGTTCAGAGAACGTCCTCGGTTCTAGTGGTGGTTGCTTTTGTCAGAATTGAAGGAGTTAACTGATTTGTTAAGTGGACAGTACGGCAGTGCCCTGATTGCTGATATTTTATTATACCAGTCATTGTTGTCTGTACTGTATCAGATGTTTTGTGTCTATTGTGATGAGAAAATGTGCATGGACTTTTAGAAGGGAGAAAAAACCCAACTGTATCGCGGGGGACAGTTTACACGTCTCATTGCACTTCTATCTGTGTCACTGATTTTCATTACAACATTGTATTATATTTTTATCACGTACATGCACAGTATGCATTTAACATAACATGGAGTTTAAGATGACTCATACACACTGTACTTCTCCTTAGAGATTAATTCTCCCTCTCTACAGCACCTGTTATTTTCATATTTCGACTCTAAGGGCCGCTGTTGGTCTTCACAGCAAATGTGTAGCTGTTTTGAAATGCAGCAACACCCCATTGCTCATCTTCGTGTGCCGCTGAGAGCACGACATTCGTTCCTTATGTGTAGTGCCAGTGAGTCTTATACAGAGACATTCGCTGACCGTGGATTATTAACACACGAACAAAAGGACAATCGGAGTTAATTGGGAGACTGTTTGAGACGCATTTTAATCTGGCGTTTAGTGTTTTTACTACGGAGATATGGCTGTTCTCATTAGTGGACCCACGGTTAAAAGGCAAGTACGGGCCTTCATTCTTGTTTTTCTTTTCGAGGCGACGGTCTGCCAGATCCGCTACTCTGTCCCGGAGGAGATGAGAAAGGGCTCATTTGTAGGAAATGTGGCTGAAGATCTTGGTATCGATGCTAAGAGACTGAAATCGGGAGGTGCGAGAATTGTCAGTGGGGAAAGCAGCGAGTATATTCGGCTGGATGTAGACAAAGGAAGCCTGGTCGTGGGAGAGAGGATAGACCGAGAGCAGCTCTGTGGGCAGACGTCGCCCTGCAGCTTAAATTTTGAAATGATTCTGACGAATCCAATGCAGCTGCATAGTGTTGTAGTCGAAGTGCTGGATGTTAATGATAATGCGCCCGTATTTCACGAGAAGGAAATGCATTTAGAAATGGTTGAATCTGCTCTTCCAGGAACCGAGATATTACAAGTCAGTGCCACGGACACTGATGTTGGCATTAACGCGTTACGTGGCTATACGTTACACCCAACAACACATTTTAATATCAGAGTCCAGTCCAGCCCTAATGGACATAAATATGCGCAGCTGTATCTTTCCGGTGCTTTAGATCGAGAGAAAGAAGAAAAGCTACTTCTTACACTCACCGCTGTGGATGGGGGTGAACCACAGCGATCAGGGACACTAAAAATACACGTAACTGTCCGAGACACTAACGACAACGCTCCCGTTTTTACGCAGTCCATTTTTAAGGCGTCTGTCAAAGAAAATGTGCCGAGGGGAACATTAGTCGTGAGTTTGAGCGCCACAGATGCAGATGAAGGGATGTATGGTCGTGTTACATATCATTTTAATCGCATGTCAAGTCAAGCTGCTGAGTTATTTCTTCTGGGTGAAAACAGTGGCGATTTGACCGTGAACGGCGTGATTGATTACGAGGAGAACAGAATATATGAGATCGGCGTGCAGGCAAAAGATCAGGGTGGACAAAGCACATCAACAAATGTCATAATTGAAGTGACGGATGTAAATGACAATGCACCTGTCATAACCTTAACCTCGTTTTCTGGTGCCATTGCCGAGGATTCTCCCAGTGGAACTACTATAGCCATCATAAACGTGAAAGACCTCGACTCGGGAAAAAACGGGAAAGTGGACTGCTCCGTTAATGGCAACATCCCGTTTGCAATCCACTCGTCTCTAAAGAATTATTACACTCTGGTAACAAACGGTGTTCTCGACAGAGAGCGTAGTCCTGAGTACAACATCACCTTCACAGCTGTAGATGAAGGAAGCCCACCACTCTCAACTAACAAGACAATCACACTTCGAATCACCGACGTCAATGATAATGCGCCCGTCTTCGAACAGAGTTATTATGAGGCTAATATATTGGAAAATAACTCACCAGGAGTTTCGCTGTTTTCAGTTAAAGCGCGCGACTTTGACTCGGGACAAAACGCACGTGTGTCGTACCTGCTTATCGATACTCAGTTAAACGGGAATCCCATATCCACTTACATATCTGTGAACGCAGAAAGTGGAGCCATACAGGCAGTTCGATCATTTGATTACGAGCAAATTAAAAGTGTAAATATTTTTGTCAAAGGGCAGGATGGCGGTTCCCCACCTTTAAGCAGTAATACCACTGTTAAATTAAATATTCAGGACCAGAACGACAACTCCCCTCAGGTGCTGTACCCGGTCCAGACTGGTGGCTCTGTGGTGGCTGAAATGGTTCCTCGTTCAGCAGATGTGGGTTATCTGGTCACTAAAGTGGTGGCTGTTGATGTGGACTCTGGACAGAATGCCTGGCTCTCCTATAAACTGCAGAAAGCCACAGACAGGGCGCTGTTTGAAGTGGGCTCACAGAATGGAGAAATCAGAACTATCCGCCAAGTGACTGATAAAGATGCAGTGAAACAGAGGCTGACTGTTATAGTGGAGGACAACGGGCAGCCCTCTCGTTCAGCTACAGTCATTGTTAACGTGGCGGTGGCGGACAGCTTCCCTGAAGTGCTGTCGGGCTTCACTGACTTTACACAGGACAAGGAGTACAATGACAACCTGACTTTTTACTTAGTCTTGGCTCTGGCTGTAGTTTCCTTCCTCTTCATCACCTGTTTAGTGGTTATCATCTCAGTGAAGATCTACAGGTGGAGACAGTCCCGCATCCTGTATCACTCCAGTCTCCCTGTCATTCCATATTATCCACCACGTTACTCAGACACTTTGGGGACAGGGACTCTGCAGCACGTGTACAATTACGAGGTGTGCAGGACGACTGACTCCAGAAAGAGTGACATGAAATGTATGCAACCAGTGAGTCAAAGTTTGGTGAATGTGGATGGAGCTGGAACTGACACTCTACAGGTGGACATGCATCTGTCCGGAAACAGTTCTAAAATGTCAACTTTGGTAAGTGACGAATTTAATTTTGGTTTCCTAATCATTAATGGTTACAAAGAGCTATGTTATCACTGCTTTTGTGTCGCTGTCCATGGTACTGCACGGGTTTTGGGATTCGCTTCGAATCAATTTACTTTAACTTTTGCAGTGCAAACAAGGCTTCTAATAATTCATTTTAAAATTACACCAGCGGACACAAAATTTAATTGTCCAAAATGATTGTTAGCAAAAAGAAAAAAAAAACGTTGGCCCTGTATGGGCTTCAGTCTTACTGCATAGCATTTTATTTCAACAACAGGAACAAAAACATTTATAGGATTTGGGTGCAACATTTAGTCTGTTCTTTATAATAATCAGCTGAGATACATTACCGTAGATGGGCTCTGAGCGCCGCTGTTGATAAGTGGCCAAATCCGCTATTCAGTCCCGGAGGAGATGAAAAAAGGCTCGCTCATCGGTAACGTAGCACAAGACCTTGGTTTGGATTTGAAAAGGCTGCGGTCTGGTCGGGCCCGTATCGTGACAGGAGAGAACACCCAGTACACAGAGCTGAAGACAGACAAAGGGCTTCTAGTAATGAACGAGAGAATAGACCGGGAAGAGCTCTGTGCAGACGTGACGCCGTGCAGCCTCAGCTTTGAAATTATTTTAGAGAATCCGATTGAGCTGCACAGGGTAACGGTCGAAATATTAGATGTAAACGACCACGCACCAACCTTCAAAAACAAAGTGATACGTTTAGAAATTAGCGAATCTGCAACAATCGGGTCGCATTTCGATTTAGACAGCGCCTATGACCCGGATGAGGGGCCGAACAGTCTGCAAAATTACGTTTTATCACCTAATGATCATTTCGTTCTGAAACAGCAGTCAAACTCAGAGGGGATCAAATTCGCTGTGATGATTTTGCAGAAGCCGTTAGACAGAGAGGTGAACCCCCACCTCTCTTTGAAGCTGATAGCAGTAGACGGCGGGACACCACAGCGATCTGGCACTGTAAATATAGAGATCATCGTTCTAGATGCCAACGATAATTCTCCTAAATTCAACCAAACGCTGTATACTGCCACTGTGGCAGAAAATGCAGCCATAGGCACCTATATAACCACTGTGAATGCGTCAGACGCTGATAGTGGGTCTTATGGGTTGGTGTCATACACGTTTTCTAATGTACAGGGAAAGTCTGGGGAAATGTTTGCAATTGACAGTTTCTCGGGGAAAATAACTGTTGCTGATAAAATTGATTTCGAAAAAGACAAAAAATATGAAATCAGAGTGATTGCTAAAGACCAGGGTGGCCTGAGTGACTCAACCAAAGTTGTCGTTGAGGTCACTGACGTTAATGATAATGCTCCAGCAATTAATATAATGTCATTTACCAGCCTGCTGTCAGAGGATGTCCCTCCAGGGACGACTGTAGCTGTTTTTAATGTTAAAGATGCTGATTCAGAGAGAAATGGTCAGATAACATGTTCAGTAGATCCCAGTCTCCCCTTTAAAATCCAGTCATCTTTGTCCAATTATTATAATTTGCTGTCTGATGTATCTTTTGATCGTGAGTCCAAACCAGAGTACAACATAACCATAACTGCGACTGATTCAGGATCACCGCCATTTTCCACTCAGTCAGTTTTACACCTAAAAATAGCGGATGTTAACGACAATTCTCCTGTTTTTACGAAACCATATTATTCTGCTTATATTACTGAAAACAACGTCCCTGGCTTATCAATATTTACTGTGAGCGCGCAAGATTCTGACTGTAATCAAAATGCGAGGATATCATACCTGTTGGAGGACACACAGGTCAGTGGTAGCTCAGTTTCGTCGTATGTCTCCGTTAACTCTGAAACTGGCGTTATTCATGCTGTTCGCTCGTTTGATTATGAACAAATTAAAGAGCTTCTGTTTATCATCAGAGCTCAGGATGGAGGCTCTCCTCCACTCAGTAGTAACGTGACAGTGAAAATCCTGATCCAGGACCAGAACGACAACCCCCCTCAGGTGCTGTACCCGGTCCAGACTGGTGGCTCTGTGGTGGCTGAAATGGTTCCTCGTTCAGCAGATGTGGGTTATCTGGTCACTAAAGTGGTGGCTGTTGATGTGGACTCTGGACAGAATGCCTGGCTCTCCTATAAACTGCAGAAAGCCACAGACAGGGCGCTGTTTGAAGTGGGCTCACAGAATGGAGAAATCAGAACTATCCGCCAAGTGACTGATAAAGATGCAGTGAAACAGAGGCTGACTGTTATAGTGGAGGACAACGGGCAGCCCTCTCGTTCAGCTACAGTCATTGTTAACGTGGCGGTGGCGGACAGCTTCCCTGAAGTGCTGTCGGGCTTCACTGACTTTACACAGGACAAGGAGTACAATGACAACCTGACTTTTTACTTAGTCTTGGCTCTGGCTGTAGTTTCCTTCCTCTTCATCACCTGTTTGGTGGTTATCATCTCAGTGAAGATCTACAGGTGGAGACAGTCTCGCATCCTGTATCACTCCAATCTCCCTGTCATTCCATATTATCCACCACGTTACTCAGACACTTTGGGGACAGGGACTCTGCAGCACGTGTACAATTACGAGGTGTGCAGGACGACTGACTCCAGAAAGAGTGACTGTAAGTTCGGCAGAGTTGGTAGTCAGAACGTGCTGATAATGGACCCCAGTTCTACAGGGACGATGCAGCGGATACAGAGTGAGAAGAGCATCCTGGATGAACCTGACTCTCCTCTAGAGGTTAGCATTGTCTTTTCATAAAATTGTCCCCATTTGATTGTATATGTATCAAAGTGAATTGTAATGATAGGGCATCACAAGTCGTTCCTATTTTTCCTAGTAGTCAATGTACAAACAGAGTTAAATATTTAAATCAATATTTAAAAAATATCATAAATATCAGGAACACATAATGTATGAAAAGAAATATGAATCTCGATTGAATGTGTAGTTCATTCCATTTAACTCAGGGAGACGCTGTTGACCAGGCTGCTGAGATTTCAGAGCCCATTGCAGCAGTACCTCCCCCGTTATCTGGAAATGTAAAGGAGACAGAAAAAGACAAACATGAAGGAAAAGGCACAGATAGGAATAAGGGGATAATGCAACGCGCAGATACCAGGCATCCTTGCACTGTGGATTCAGGATCAGTGCACTGACGTTCGTGTCGTATATTATTTTACTGGATAACGGATTTGTTACCACTCGGGAAAAACACGGGAATATGTCGGACAGAACAATGAGACGGCAAGTGGGCTTATTGTTGTTGATGTGGTGTCTTTCATTCGGCTCGGTTTCCGGGCAAGTCAGCTACTCCATTCCCGAGGAAATGGCGAAAGGGTCTTTGGTCGGTAACTTAGCACACGACCTGGGTTTAGATGTGAAGCGGCTAAAATCGGGGAGAGCTCGAATTTATAAAGGAGAAGGCCCGGAATACGTCGAGTTAAATAAAGAAAGGGGAGTTCTTGTGATCAAAGAGCGGATCGACAGAGAGGCGCTGTGCGGACAGACGACGCCCTGTGCTCTTGATTTCCAAATCATTTTGGAGAATCCTATGCAGTTTTACAGCATCACTGTCGAGATCACCGACATTAACGACAACCCTCCTGTTTTTAAAAACAATGAAATGAAATTTGACATCAGTGAGACGGTTCAGATCGGATCGAAATTTGTCTTAGAGAAAGCACTTGACGACGACGTGGGTGTCAATGGGCTTCAGGGATATTCGCTAAGTTCCAGTGACACGTTCATTTTAACCCCGTACAGAGTGGGGAGCAGTAGGAATGTTGAAATGGTTTTAAAGAAGCAACTGGACAGAGAGAAACAGAAGCAGTTGTCGTTAATATTAACTGCGACAGATGGAGGCGACCCTCAGCTCTCCGGTACCATTCTTATTGTCATAGCTGTATTGGACGCAAACGATAATGCACCAGTTTGCACCCAAACAGAGTATAAGACGAATTTGAAAGAAAACGCTTTAGAGGGAACTGTTTTAACCACAGTGAGAGCATCTGATGCAGATGAAGGTCCGCACGGACACATCCAATATTCAGTTACTAATGCTCGAAAGGGGGCATTCGATCTGTTCGATATAGACAAGGAAAGTGGTGTGTTGACGTTAAAGGGAAAACTGGATTTTGAGAAATTTCGACATTATGAGTTAGATGTTCAAGCGTCGGATGAAGGTGGTAACTCGGACGTATGCAAAGTTATCATTGAGGTGCTGGACACAAACGATAACCCTCCAGCCATAAATATTATGTCAGCGTCATCTAGTGTATCTGAGGATGTTAAACCAGGCACGGTTCTGACAATGATGAACATCCAGGATCCAGATTCAGAGGAAAATGGCAAGGTTCACTGCAATCTAGATGAATATAGTCATTTCAAAATCATGTCAACGTCGAATAATTTCTTTACTTTAGTGACAGACAGTGAGTTAGACAGAGAGACAGCCTCTGAGTATAACATCACAGTGACGTGCTCTGATGAGGGAGTCCCCTCCCTCTCCAGCAGCGTCACTCTCAGCTTACAGATCTCTGATGTGAATGACAACGCGCCTGTCTTTGAGAGCAGCTCATATGAGGCCTACATTGTAGAGAACAACACACCAGACCTCTCCATATTCACAGTGAAAGCCAGAGACGCTGACTGGAACCAGAATGCCCGTGTCTCTTACATACTGGAGGACTCCTCTGTTAACGGAGTGCCAGTCTCCTCATATGTGTCCGTTAGTGCTGATAGTGGAGTCATACATGCAGTGCGCTCTTTTGACTACGAGCAGATCAAAGACTTCCACTTCCGGGTCAGAGCTCAGGATGGAGGCTCTCCTCCACTCAGTAGTAACGTGACAGTGAAAATCCTGATCCAGGACCAGAACGACAACCCCCCTCAGGTGCTGTATCCGGTCCAGACCGGTGGCTCTGTGGTGGCTGAAATGGTTCCTCGTTCAGCAGATGTGGGTTACCTGGTCACTAAAGTGGTGGCTGTTGATGTGGACTCTGGACAGAATGCCTGGCTCTCCTATAAACTGCAGAAAGCCACAGACAGGGCGCTGTTTGAAGTGGGCTCACAGAATGGAGAAATCAGAACTATCCGCCAAGTGACTGATAAGAGGCTGGCTGTTATAGTGGAGGACAACGGGCAGCCCTCTCGTTCAGCTACAGTCATTGTTAACGTGGCGGTGGCGGACAGCTTCCCTGAAGTGCTGTTGGGCTTCAATGACTTTACACAGGACAAGGAGTACAATGACAACCTGACTTTTTACTTAGTCTTGGCTCTGGCTGTAGTTTCCTTCCTCTTCATCACCTGTTTAGTGGTTATCATCTCAGTGAAGATCTACAGGTGGAGACAGTCTCGCATCCTGTATCACTCCAGTCTCCCTGTCATTCCATATTATCCACCACGTTACTCAGACACTTTGGGGACAGGGACGCTGCAGCACGTGTACAATTACGAGGTGTGCAGGACGACTGACTCCAGAAAGAGTGACTGTAAGTTCGGCAGAGCTGGTAGTCAGAACGTGCTGATAATGGACCCGAGTTCTACAGGGACGATGCAGCGGATACAGAGTGAGAAGAGCATCCTGGATGAACCTGACTCTCCCATAGAGGTTAGTTTTGCAGAAATCACACAGAATAATGGTATTGCACGGTCACATGCTGTTTAGTTTCCTGGAAACTGTTTATGTTCATGTTCATCATATTTTATGCGAATAGAGAGAAAATATTTAATTAAGCCTAGCTAGCTCTTAACGTGTTATAGACGCTGAAAACAGTCATATATACCATGAAATGTGGCGGTGTTTGTTTATCGGAAATATTCGCTTTGAAGTATCATATCCGCTTTGTCAGCAATTCAGCACCAAGGACAGCGCCCGAGAGTGCCTCACTTCTTGGTCATACAGTTGTTTGAGGACAGGTCAGCGCCTCGCTGTTGCAGCGTGTTGCTTTTAACAGTCTTTGGTTTTTGTGACAGTTATTTCTTCGTAGTCACATCTATACGTGGTTCATTATGTATTTGAACGGTATTGGTTGCTTTAATCATATCTTGCACTGGACACATGACGGATCTTTTTTTCTGTCATCATACTTAAAACCACACCCCGTGAGCATCGGAAGTTACATGGAAATCACATTGTGTGTTGTTTCTCCTTTGTCTTTGGTATAATAATATTTGTTTATCTGCTCTCATTGTCGGAATTCAGTCGATATATATGTGTCAGCGATAGACTTATAGATAAATATTTCTGTCACACGAAATCGTCAAGATAAATAAAGGAAATCCGGTAACATGATCACTGAACGGGCTTGTCAATACTTTTCATCTCCCTCCTTCACCATTCTGTAGTTCAGCAAAATGAACTCATAGGGCCGCTGTTGACCAGCCTGTTTTTGCTGGGAGGAAAAAAACACAGCGTTACCTCCTACATCATTTCACACAGAGAACAGGAGAAAGACACAAGTGCCAGTGCGGAATCCAGAAAGACATAGCTGCAGACGTTGTTTTTGACGGATACTCTTATTTCTGGTTTGTATTTTTCCCTTAACGATTAACCGTTTGCATCTGAGGAGCATAAAAGGATAACGATTGAAGGACAATCCTCTTTTTACGGGAATAATACGTGGTTCCTTTTTCCAGGAACATGGCTGACAGAGCAATGAGACGGCAAGTGCTGCTGCTGTTGGTCTTCTTTTTCTGTTTCAGTTCAGTGTCTGGGCAGGTCAGCTACTCCATCCCGGAGGAGATGCCCAAAGGCTCCTTCGTGGGGGATATTGCGCAGGATTTGGGTTTGGACGTGAGGAGATTAAAGTCGGGGAGAGCTCGCATTTATACCGGAGACAGTGGCGAATACATCGAGTTAAATAAAGACAAAGGAGTCCTGCTCGTGAAAGACAGAATAGACAGAGAGGCGATCTGCGCTGAGACGTCGCCCTGCGCTCTGCATTTCCAGGTTATTTTAGAGAATCCTATGGAGTTTTATAGCATCACTGTTGAAGTAAAAGATATTAACGACAACGCTCCGGTTTTTAAAAGAGGTGAAATGAATTTCAGAATAAGCGAATCGGCTATAACAAGGGCAGTGTTTCTTCTGCAGCAGGCAGTCGATCTGGATGTCGGTTTAAATGGCCTTCAGAGTTATTTGTTAAAACCGACCGATAATTTCGGTCTGAGACTGCAGGATCAGGCAGATGGAAGCAAGATGGTGGAGATGGTTTTGCAGAAGCCGTTAGATCGTGAGAAACATGATCATTTGTCGCTTGTTTTGACCGCGCTCGACGGCGGTGAGCCGCAGCTCTCTGGAACAATTAAAATACAGATCACTGTTCTCGATTTTAATGACAATGCTCCAGCTTTTACGCAAAAAGTTTATAAGTCCAGCATAAGAGAAAATTCACCCTCGGGAACACAAGTTGTGACTGTGAGTGCGTCTGACTCAGATGAAGGATCTAATAGCAAAGTGTCGTATTCCATACTAACTCTGCTTGATAATGTTTCCGAGCTATTTGCAATAAATAGAGAAACCGGCGAACTGTCACTGATCGGCAACACTGACTATGAGAGAAAGCGACAATATCAAATCAACGTTCAGGCCAGTGATGAAGGAGGACTAACTGATTCGTGTAAAATCATAGTTGAAATAACCGACACAAATGACAATGTACCTGTTATTAATGTCATGTCAAAGTCAAGTGCCATAAAGGAGGACATTCCGCCCGGTACTGTTGTTACAATGATTAATATCCAAGATCCAGATGCGGAGAAAAATGGAAAAGTTCAGTGTTACATTAACGAGAATATCCCATTCACAATTTCCTCAACGACGAATAACTTTTTTAGTTTAACAACAGACAGTGAGTTAGACAGAGAGACAGCCTCTGAGTATAACATCACAGTGACGTGCTCTGATGAGGGAGTCCCCTCCCTCTCCAGCAGCGTCACTCTCAGTTTACAGATCTCTGATGTGAATGACAACGCGCCTGTCTTTGAGAGCAGCTCATATGAGGCCTACATTGTAGAGAACAACACACCAGACCTCTCCATATTCACAGTGAAAGCCAGAGACGCTGACTGGAACCAGAATGCCCGTGTCTCTTACATACTGGAGGACTCCTCTGTTAACGGAGTGCCAGTCTCCTCATATGTGTCCGTTAGTGCTGATAGTGGAGTCATACATGCAGTGCGCTCTTTTGACTACGAGCAGATCAAAGACTTCCACTTCCGGGTCAGAGCTCAGGATGGAGGCTCTCCTCCACTCAGCAGTAACGTGACAGTGAAAATCTTGATCCAGGACCAGAACGACAACCCCCCTCAGGTGTTGTACCCGGTCCAGACCGGTGGCTCTGTGGTGGCTGAAATGGTTCCTCGTTCAGCAGATGTGGGTTATCTGGTCACTAAAGTGGTGGCTGTTGATGTGGACTCTGGACAGAATGCCTGGCTCTCCTATAAACTGCAGAAAGCCACAGACAGGGCGCTGTTTGAAGTGGGCTCACAGAATGGAGAAATCAGAACTATCCGCCAAGTGACTGATAAAGATGCAGTGAAACAGAGGCTGACTGTTATAGTGGAGGACAACGGGCAGCCCTCTCGTTCAGCTACAGTCATTGTTAACGTGGCGGTGGCGGACAGCTTCCCTGAAGTGCTGTCGGGCTTCACTGACTTTACACAAGACAAGGAGTACAATGACAACCTGACTTTTTACTTGGTCTTGGCTCTGGCTGTAGTTTCCTTCCTCTTCATCACCTGTTTAGTGGTTATCATCTCAGTGAAGATCTACAGGTGGAGACAGTCTCGCATCCTGTATCACTCCAATCTCCCTGTCATTCCATATTATCCACCACGTTACTCAGACACTTTGGGCACAGGGACTCTGCAGCACGTGTACAATTACGAGGTGTGCAGGACGACTGACTCCAGAAAGAGTGACTGTAAGTTCGCCAGAGCTGGTAGTCAGAACGTGCTGATAATGGACCCCAGTTCTACAGGGACGATGCAGCGGATACAGAGTGAGAAGAGCATCCTGGATGAACCTGACTCTCCTCTGGAGGTTAGAAGTTTACATTCATACAAACGTTTTTTTCTTTACGTGGATATTTCGCCGTTATTCTTAATAACCTTAAATACTTTAAAATTATAATTTTTAAATGTCTTCATATTTTCTTTTGGTATGACAAATGACTATTCAGTTTTTCTCTCTGATTTCTTTTTAAATACATTATTAGTGCTATTACCTCATCTGTATGTTCTTCTCTCGGTGCTTTTTGGGCGTGTACAAGTTTGATACCCCTGACGTATTTTTTGTTTTTGGTCGTTGCTCGTAGTTTTCAGTCACAGGACTTCTTCTTTCCAAACATGGTTTTGTTGCTTGTGTCTTTTTCTAACATTGGAAAAGGCATCGTTTCACCTTAAACAAAAACGGGCTTTTATTTCTTCAGTATTTGCATTAACCTCATGAAAGCTTCACTGTCTGTGTCTGACTCGGTTATTTGTTCCGTTACTGATATGCTGCTCTTATCCAAACTGGCTTTGGAGGAGACGCGTCAGTGTTTAAATGTGTGACCTGTATATGAGATAATGTGAATGGTTGTATCATGTGAAAACCTTCACTTGATCTCCTTTTTTGCACAGATTGTGTAATACATATGACTGGACTCTACGGGCCGCTATTGGCCAGTACGTGACAACTGGAACACAGGTTTCAGCAGTACCTCCCCCATCATCTCTTTTTTCCCCCTTCTTATATCATTGGAAAACAGACTCGTAGTGTCGAATGTTACGGAGTAAGACAGCCTTCGCCACCGTTTGTGAAAGCTGCAACAAAATATAAACCAGGCTGTTTCATATACTGAGAAAACAAAGCGGATTTTCATTCTGACGGAAATAGGACGGTAATGGATTCTTCTTGCACGGAAACGTCGGGCAGAACAATGAGACGGCAAGTGCTGTTGTTTATCTCCTTCCTTTCTCTCACCTCGGTGGTCGGTCAGGTCAGTTACTCCATTCCCGAGGAGATGGCAAAGGGCTCGTTCATCGGCAACATCGCTCAGGATTTAGGTTTAGACAGGAAGAGACTGGCATCGGGCAAAGCTCGGATCTTTACAGGGGACAGTGCAGAATACATCGAGCTGAACAGAGAAAGGGGAGTCCTCCTCATCAAAGAGAAAATAGACAGAGAAGCGCTATGTGGACAGACGACGCCCTGCGCTTTGCATTTCCAGGTCATATTAGAGAACCCCATGGAGCTTTACACGGTTGTGGTCGAGATTACAGACATAAATGATAACACCCCTGTTTTTGAAAAATCTGACATGAAATTCAAAATAAGCGAATCTGCCGTGATAGGGTCGAAATTCTTGTTAGAGAGGGCAATCGATCGCGATGTTGGCATGAATAGACTGCAGAGTTATTCTCTGACTAAAACCGAGAATTTTGTGTTGAAGCTAAAGGATCAGCCTGATGGAGAAAAGATCGTTGAAATGGTTTTACAAAAACCTCTGGACAGAGAAAAGGAAGAGGAGATATTTTTAGTCCTAACTGCGGTAGACGGAGGGGAACCAAACCTGTCTGGCACAGCGCAGATACACGTTACAGTGCTTGATGCAAATGACAATGCACCGATTTTTACGAAGGCTGTTTACAAGGCAATCATATCGGAAAACGCACCTAAAGCTACGGTCATAACCAGAGTGAGTGCCTCTGACGCTGATAAAGGATCAAATGCCAAGATAACCTATTCCATATCCAACACCGCTGCAGATGTACGAGACATGTTTGAAATTAATCAATTAAATGGAGATTTGATTTTAAGGAACAGTGTAGATTATGAAAAGGCACGATCCTATCAAATACATGTGCAAGCCAGTGATGAGGGAGGGCTGACAGATTCGTGTAAAATTACAGTTGAAGTAATGGACATTAATGATAACAAACCGGTGATTAACGTTATGTCACAGATTAATGTGATTCCAGAGGACTCTAAACCTGCGACCGTTGTGACTATGGTAAATGTTCAGGACTTAGATTCAGGAGATAATGGAAAAGTTCACTGTGCAATTAATGAGCATATTCCTTTTGCACTCAAGCCAACATCAAATAATTTCTTTAACCTCTTGACAGACAGTGAGTTAGACAGAGAGACAGCCTCTGAGTATAACATCACAGTGACGTGCTCTGATGAGGGAGTCCCCTCCCTCTCCAGCAGCGTCACTCTCAGCTTACAGATCTCTGATGTGAATGACAACGCGCCTGTCTTTGAGAGCAGCTCATATGAGGCCTACATTGTAGAGAACAACTCACCAGACCTCTCGATATTCACAGTGAAAGCCAGAGACGCTGACTGGAACCAGAATGCCCGTGTCTCTTACATACTGGAGGACTCCTCTGTTAACGGAGTGCCAGTCTCCTCATATGTGTCCGTTAGTGCTGATAGTGGAGTCATACATGCAGTGCGCTCTTTTGACTACGAGCAGATCAAAAACTTCCACTTCCGGGTTAGAGCTCAGGATGGAGGCTCTCCTCCACTCAGCAGTAACGCGACAGTGAAAATCCTGATCCAGGACCAGAACGACAACCCCCCTCAGGTGCTGTACCCGGTCCAGACCGGTGGCTCTGTGGTGGCTGAAATGGTTCCTCGTTCAGCAGATGTGGGTTATCTGGTCACTAAAGTGGTGGCTGTTGATGTGGACTCTGGACAGAATGCCTGGCTCTCCTATAAACTGCAGAAAGCCACAGACAGGGCGCTGTTTGAAGTGGGATCACAGAATGGAGAAATCAGAACTATCCGCCAAGTGACTGATAAAGATGCAGTGAAACAGAGGCTGACTGTTATAGTGGAGGACAACGGGCAGCCCTCTCGTTCAGCTACAGTCATTGTTAACGTGGCGGTGGCGGACAGCTTCCCTGAAGTGCTGACGGGCTTCACTGACTTTACACAGGACAAGGAGTACAATGACAACCTGACTTTTTACTTAGTCTTGGCTCTGGCTGTAGTTTCCTTCCTCTTCATCACCTGTTTAGTGGTTATCATCTCAGTGAAGATCTACAGGTGGAGACAGTCTCGCATCCTGTATCACTCCAATCTCCCTGTCATTCCATATTATCCACCACGTTACTCAGACACTTTGGGGACAGGGACTCTGCAGCACGTGTACAATTACGAGGTGTGCAGGACAACTGACTCCAGAAAGAGTGACTGTAAGTTCGGCAGAGCTGGTAGTCAGAACGTGCTGATAATGGACCCCAGTTCTACAGGGACGATGCAGCGGATACAGAGTGAGAAGAGCATCCTGGATGAACCTGACTCTCCCATAGAGGTTAGACTGATTTAATATTGTCTTAGTGTCGCACATATTTTTTTCCTTAAATTGATCAAGAAATCATACCAAATAATTAGTATTGTTCAAATTTTCAAATTTTATATTTTTTTACAAATACTTTGCACTTAATTCCTTGTCGCTTAGGCATAATTTTTTTTATCCTTTATTCATCGCTGTAGTAGTAAACCAGTTGAGATCTACGCATGCATTACGTCCCGTATTAATCTTCTTTCCATGTTAATCTGTCCATAATTGTCACAATTCGCGGAAATAGTTGTTTTCTTATTGTTTGCTTCCATTCTGGTGTTTAAATTTAAAATGATCTTGTTGATCCACAATACATTTTCAAAGCCCAATCAGTGAATATTTTTGATTATTCATCGATAATCATTGAATCTATTTTCATACTGATACTCGAAATGTGATAGATGTCAGCGTCTGCGTGCAGTTGGTTCTAAAGTCCAAGTTCTCAGTGAAGAATGTTGGTTCAAACCGTGCAGGCAGTGTAAAATCACTGATTTTAGTTGTTAGTGTGCAGTTTTACACTGTGTACTCTTAGGGCCGCTGTTGACCAGAGTGTTGATGACGGAGAGCAGGGTTGTCCCAGCACCTCCCATGTTATTTCGACATGATACAAAGGACACGACGGCAAAGAGCAGACGATAACTGTTGTGGATATTTGCTGAAGAACAGACGTGAGCATCCTATAGATTTGCTTTAAGTGGGATATTCTACAGTTTGGAATTCGTGATTTGAACCAGGAAACAAAAGAGTGATTTCTTTTATATATTATACATAGAGTTCACGGTCTCGTTGGGAAAAAGACGACGTGAACAATGAATGGGCAAGTACTGTTCTTCATCTCTCTCCTTTTTCTCGACTCAGTCTTCGGGCAAGTCAGCTACTCTGTTCCGGAGGAAATGGCGAAAGGGTCTCTCGTGGGGAATATAGCGCAGGACTTAGGTTTAGAAATACAACGTTTGATGTCGGGTAAAGCGAAAATCTACACCAGAAACACAGACGAGTACATCGAGCTGAACAGACAGAGAGGACTCCTCATCGTCAAAGAGAGAATCGACAGAGAGGCGCTCTGCACAGAGACGACGCTTTGTGCTTTACATTTTCAGATCATTTTAGAAAATCCAATGGAATTTTACAGTGTCACGGTGCAGATCACAGATATCAATGATAATGCACCGGTCTTTGAGAAAAGTGAAATGAATTTCAAAATTAGCGAATCTGCGATCACGGGGTCAAAAATAGTCTTGGAGAGGGCTGTGGATCTGGATGTGGGAATCAATAGTGTTCATGGATATGATTTAAAGCCATCAGATAATTTTGCTCTCAAAGTGCACAGTAACGCTGATGGAAATAAAAACGTGGAGATGGTGTTGCAGAAACCTTTAGACAGAGAGAGACAAGAGCAGATATCGCTCGTGTTAACGGCTGTAGATGGCGGAGAGCCGCAGATGTCAGGAACAATGCTGATTGTTATTACAGTATTAGATGCTAATGATAACGCCCCCGTTTTTACACAGTCCACATACAAAGCTACAGTTACTGAGAATTCACCTAAAGGAACAGTTGTGGCGACTGTTACAGCTAAAGATGCTGATGAAGGCTCTAATGGTAAAATAACATATTCAATTACAAATACAATAGAAAATATAAGGAAAATGTTTGAGGTGGATGCAATAAATGGCCAGATTTCCTTAATTGCAAACATCGACTTTGAAAAGTCAAGACACTTTCAAATAAACTTACTTGCCAGTGACGATGGAGGATTTACAGATTCATGTAAATTGATCATTGATGTACAAGACATGAATGACAATAAGCCCGAAATAAATATAATGTCGAAATCAAATGTGATTTCAGAGGACGCTAAACTTAATACAGTTGTAACAATGATAAACGTCGAGGACAAAGACTCAGGAGAAAACGGAAAAGTTCACTGTTTAATTAGCGAAAATGTACCGTTCTCTCTAAAAACATCAGCCAATAATTTCTATAGTTTAGTGACAGACAGTGAGTTAGACAGAGAGACAGCCTCTGAGTATAACATCACAGTGACGTGCTCTGATGAGGGAGTCCCCTCCCTCTCCAGCAGCGTCACTCTCAGCTTACAGATCTCTGATGTGAATGACAACGCGCCTGTCTTTGAGAGCAGCTCATATGAGGCCTACATTGTAGAGAACAACACACCAGACCTCTCCATATTCACAGTGAAAGCCAGAGACGCTGACTGGAACCAGAATGCCCGTGTCTCTTACATACTGGAGGACTCCTCTGTTAACGGAGTGCCAGTCTCCTCATATGTGTCCGTTAGTGCTGATAGTGGAGTCATACAGGCAGTGCGATCATTTGACTACGAGCAGATCAAACATTTCCGCTTCCGGGTCAGAGCTCAGGATGGAGGCTCTGCTCCACTCAGCAGTAACGTGACAGTGAAAATCCTGATTCAGGACCAGAACGACAACCCCCCTCAGGTGCTGTACCCGGTCCAGACCGGTGGCTCTGTGGTGGCTGAAATGGTTCCTCGTTCAGCAGATGTGGGTTATCTGGTCACTAAAGTGGTGGCTGTTGATGTGGACTCTGGACAGAATGCCTGGCTCTCCTATAAACTGCAGAAAGCCACAGACAGGGCGCTGTTTGAAGTGGGCTCACAGAATGGAGAAATCAGAACTATCCGCCAAGTGACTGATAAAGATGCAGTGAAACAGAGGCTGGCTGTTATAGTGGAGGACAACGGGCAGCCCTCTCGTTCAGCTACAGTCATTGTTAACGTGGCGGTGGCGGACAGCTTCCCTGAAGTGCTGTCGGGCTTCACTGACTTTACACAGGACAAGGAGTACAATGACAACCTGACTTTTTACTTAGTCTTGGCTCTGGCGGTAGTTTCCTTCCTCTTCATCACCTGTTTAGTGGTTATCATCTCAGTGAAGATCTACAGGTGGAGACAGTCTCGCATCCTGTATCACTCCAGTCTCCCTGTCATTCCATATTATCCACCACGTTACTCAGACACTTTGGGGACAGGGACTCTGCAGCACGTGTACAATTACGAGGTGTGCAGGACGACTGACTCCAGAAAGAGTGACTGTAAGTTCGGCAGAGCTGGAAGTCAGAACGTGCTGATAATGGACCCCAGTTCTACAGGAACGATGCAGCGGATACAGGGTGAGAAGAGCATCCTGGATGAACCTGACTCTCCTCTGGAGGTGAGGCCTTCTACTTAGTTTTCACCCACAAGTATAGTTTTATCTTTTTCATAGGTGTAATCTAGCATTTGTCTGAGTGCAGGTACATCTGGTAAAAGAGGAGGCACATTCAGAACCTCAACTCATGGACAGCTCCTCTGGCTTGAAAATTATATTTCCGTTTTGAAATGCTGTTTTTCTCACTGTGAAGCAGAACAATTGTGTATTCTCCTCTAACGCTATATTTGACCTAACGAACGGACAAAATACCAAATTAATATTAGAATATTTATGTATTTAAACTATTTTGTCTAAGTTGCATCCTGAATTGGCAGAATCGTCTGTCTTTTTGATCCAAAAATTATGCAAGACGGCACGTGTTTTTCTTTTTTCTTTTTTGTCATATTCCTGATATTCATGCTTTAGACAGTAAGGGACGCTGTTGATCAGAGAAACAAATGTTGAGGGTGGATTCAGAGGAGGCAGAGCCCCCATTTAAATGAGAGAAAACAAACTGCGCTTCAAACCTAGAGCGACAGTGTTTGTGACGGAGCAAGGGCGTTATCACAGGATTTACTCGCTGCGTGTACCTCTGTTTTTTGTGGATTTTGTACAGTGGACTCTTGACATTAATCTTTCTCTTTTTGTGCAATGGCTTTTGAAAATTCTCCTCCCTCACGCGTAAAATGGCGTTTGCGTTTCAGGTCAGTAATGGCGTTTCCCTTGCTTCTGTCGTGTCTCAGTCACATCGTGTCTGGCCAAATCAGGTATACAATTCCAGAAGAGATGAAAGTGGGTTCAGTAATAGGTAACGTAGCCCAAGATCTTGGGTTGGATGTGCAAAGGCTCCGTTCCGGCCGTGCCCGTATTGTGACCGGACAAAACATCCAGTACACGCAGCTGAAAACAGACAAAGGCATCTTAGTCGTGAATGAGAGAATAGACCGAGAGCAGCTGTGTGGAGACGTGACACCGTGCAGCTTCAGCTTTGAGGTGATTCTGGAAAATCCAATGGAGTTGCACCGCATAACGGTCGAAATAACGGACATAAATGACAACTCCCCGACGTTTAGGAAGGACAATGTTGCATTTGAAATCAGCGAATCGACCACATTAGGCTCGCGCTTTCTATTACCCAATGCGGAAGACGCTGATGTGGGCAGCAATGGCTTACAGAAATACGTACTAAGTGCTAATGATATACTTGTTTTGAAACAACATTCAAGTCCAGATGGCCGAAAATATGCTGAGATGATCTTACAAAAGCCCTTAGACAGAGAAAGTGAGCCGAAGATATCACTGAAGCTCATAGCTGTAGACGGCGGTTCTCCGCTCAGATCTGGGACTGTAAATATCGATATTACGGTGCTCGATGCAAATGATAATCCTCCCATTTTTAACCTGACCCTATACAGAGCTACTGTCTCTGAAGATGCATTAAAGGGCACCTATATCACGACGGTGAATGCAAGTGATGCAGACAGTGGATTAAATGGTCTCGTTACATACAGATTTTCAAATATGAAAGAGCAGCTGGCTGATATTTTTCATTTAGACGGAAATACGGGCACTATAACACTCGCACGGTCAGTGGATTACGAGAGAGATAAGAAATATGAAATAATGATTGAAGCTATGGATCAGGGAGGGCTGACTGATTCAAGTAAGGTGCTAATTGAGATTGTGGACGTCAATGACAATGCACCTGTCATAAACGTTCTGTCCTTCTCCAGCCCGGTGCCCGAGGACGCTCCCTCAGGCACCACCGTGGCAATAATTAATGTAATTGACGCGGACTCGGAGCAAAATGGTCAGATTATCTGTACAACAGACCGCAGTCTTCCATTTAAAATAAAATCAACATTAACTAACTACTATGCGTTACTGACAGAGTCCTCTTTTGACAGAGAAGTTGTTCCAGAGTATAATATAACTGTTAGGGCTGTCGACTCTGGATCGCCACCTTTATCAACCACAACAATATTACGTCTAAGAATTTCTGATGTGAATGACAATGCCCCGATATTTGACCAAGTTAGCTACAATGCTCACGTCACTGAAAACAATTCTCCTGGAATGTCCTTATATTCCGTCAGTGCACGGGACATTGATTGGAATCAAAACGCCAGGATTTCATACTTTCTTGAAGAAACGCAAGTCGGTGGTAGTTCAACATCGTCTTACGTCTCCATCAACAGTGAAACAGGAGCAATTCATGCGGTACGCTCGTTCGATTATGAGCAAATTAAACAACTCCAGTTAGTCGTCAGAGCTCAAGATGGAGGCTCTCCTCCACTCAGCAGTAACGTGACAGTGAAAATCCTGATCCAGGACCAGAACGACAACCCTCCTCAGGTGCTGTACCCGGTCCAGACCGGTGGCTCTGTGGTGGCTGAAAT
>JAFBJQ010001469.1:0-70684 GCA_016785345.1 Trinectes maculatus
AACGATATGGCCATAGAGTGTGTATTCCTGTGGCGAGGGAAACACCAAGACTAAGAATGAGAATAACTTCCGGTAAAACAGTCATGTGAAAAATCACGTTCCCTGACCGGGAATCGAACCCGGGCCGCGGCGGTGAGAGCGCCGAATCCTAACCACTAGACCATCAGGGAGTTGTCATGCAGGACGTGACTGTAGGATTTCGACTAATCAAATGTACTTGCAATGCCATAATAACGATATGGCCATACAGTGTGTATTCCTGTGGCGAAGGAAACACCAAGATTATTGGGTTTTTCAAGCGGTTTTTAAAAACAGGAAGTAAACAGGCAGTAAAATACATCATGAAACACTGTTTTAAAGACTATGTATCGGTTACATTTAAAATATTAAATATTATGTTCATATAATGTTTCCCATTAAAACATAAAAAAAGATCTGTATATCAATGCCTTTTTACATTTGACCACATGTACGTACACACACTCACGCACATATCAGCTCCACAAGTCTGTGTTTTTTTGCAGGGATGTATTTGATTGCATTCTATCTGACAGAAAGGACTTCATGACAGCAAATATAAGCAACTAAACAATATTTATTTTCCTTCATGATAATTACATCATTCATTAAAATAAATATAGACAGCAACATACAGTGAGACAGCCATACAGTAGTGACATGGAGCAGCGTACCACTTTATCAGCACACCTGATAAAAAAACGAGAAGAAAGCATGCGTACAGTAGACAAACAATTCAGAAATGAGGAAAAAAAAATAATTTCTGTGAAATGGCAGACATCACAACCAAACACACTGTGGTAGATTGAAGGCACTCAGTGTGTAACTTATAAATAAATACTTAAATCTGGAACCCATCTTTAACATGAAAAACATGTTCAACCTAAAAAAAACAATAGGTAAATTGCAATATTGCAAATATATGGAAATGCTTTTAGGCTTTATTAGAAAGTGACATTTGGATCCTACTGATCCAATCATGTCAGAAACATGGTTTGAGTCCAGCTCGTGATTTGTCACATGCAATGTTTATATCTGAAATGCAACTTTGTTTTCCCAACAGTTTCAGCAGTGAATATAAACTAGTTTCTTTACGGGTCACAAGAATACAGCGAATTTCCCCAACCAAGCTGGTTGTCACTACGCTTCAAAAAGAAAAAAAAAAAATCCAGTGTTTAAATATTGAATGAACTCTCAAAATACACACAGACAAAACACCATGTGTTCAGCACATGTACAGCAATAAGAATAAAACATCATTTCAATAAATAAAAACAGCTGAACAGAATCAGAATAATACTATTATGTTGACAGACTGAAAAAAAACATTAAACAGTCATTTTTCAGGCCCTGTCTGGCCACACTCCAGGAAAATAAAGGCACTTGTGTCCTGAGAAGTATGTTGTTATTTATTGTGCACAAATTTTGAACAAAATACAAACTCTCCAGCAACATCAAGGTCTCAGCAGTAAAAGCTGTGTGTGCTTGTCCTCTGTTTTCTCACTGTAGGACACATTTGTCTTTGTTGCTGTATTTTCTCCTCCTCATCTCTAGACCACGCTCCAATCGCTCGTCCTCCTCCAGTGCCCTGCACGCACAAACACACGCGGCAGTGTCGTGAATACGACTCTTTGCATTAAGGAATGAAATAAGGCAAACTGTTAAACGACTACACACTCACCTTCTCTCCTTGGCATCGATGTCTCTGATGATCTCGTCCCTCTGGTTGACCAAAGACACCAGCTCCTGTAGGAGCAGTTGCTCCCTCTGCTGCTGAGTGGACGACTTCTGCCAGTCTGCAGGACACACAGCAGCACATTACACAACGGTTCACGTAAACAATATCTTGATAACAGCCGCACGGCTGGTAACTAACCTTCTATAGCCATCATGACCCTCAGCTCTCTGGTGAGAAGCTCAAATCTCCTTTCTAGATCCTGCTCCTCTTGCCTGTTGGCGAAGGGACAGTAATCCGGTAAATAAGATGTATGTGTAGGTGTATGCGCGCACACCAGTGTTGTATATGTGTGTTGTTACTGCATATGATGTCATACAGTAGCTCCAGGTTGTCCTGTCTGCGTATCAGAGCGTTCTTCTTGTTCACCAGAGTGAACCACTCCTGGATCAGTCTCTCCTCTTCGTCACGGTCACTTCCTGTTCCAAGAGAGAAAATAACGTACATCTTTTGCATTTGTTTATGTGTGTGTGTGCGTGTGTGTGTGTGTGTGTGTGTGTGTGAGAGTCACCTGTTTCCATGAGGCTTCGCAGCCGTCGCTCCACCACAGCTGCTCTGCTGTCGATGTGCTTCTGCTCCATCTCCAGCGCTGCCAGTTCACTCAGCACATACTGACTGGTGTCCTGCAGACACTGACCCCCAAGCCCCATCACACACACACACACACACACATGCAAAAAACACAAACAACCACACATGAACATACACAATGAGAGACAAAAGATGGCGACGAAGGGAGGACAGGAGTTTTTAAAGGAAGGAGGCAAAAAGAAAAGAGAGGAGAAAGAAGAAGGTCAGAAGATTAGATTGTGACCAAAAGGTTGGAAATATGAAATCACTGTGCACAGGATGATCAGGTGCTTTTCTTTTCTATTGAATGGAGTGATGATTCTTTTGGTGATGTGACCCTAGAGTGGGAGTGAATGATGTAGGAAAGAAGAAAAGAGGATTGAAAAGTATGGACTGAGGAGGTCACATAACCGACCATTGTTTCAGGTTCTTGCTTGGGAGGCTCCGTCTCGGCTTCTGTCCTCAGCTCTGTGGAAACAAACACGAACAACATTCCACTTTAAAGTAAAATAGTCTGATGTATGTATCGGTGTATAAAATGTTTGGTTGACATGTCGCGTACCAACCTGTATTATTGTCTTTTTCTGTTGGAGAGTTTGCGGTTGTATCTTCATCCTGAGGATTTCAGAGAAGACATGTTCATAAGGAGTTTATAATGGCTTTCCTTCTTCTTAAGAACAGAAATGAAAAGCGTTGCACACTATACGGAAGCAAGCGCTAATTATTTAAGATTCAGTAACAATTAAAAAGTCAAGATGGAGAGAGTGTCACCTGAGTTAGTCCGGATCTGACCGTCTTGGCAACAGCTCGTGGGGGTGGAACTGGAGTCGACGTGTCTTCACCTAAAAACAGTTAACAATCATTGAATTTTTATTGAAGCTAATTATTTGCCTAGATTTTCCCCAGCCTCCTGGAGGGAGTGTTTACATTTGATCACTCTCACACTGGGAGAAATACGGAAATATGGAATTGTGCAGCCACGTTTACGACCGCACCGTTTCATCCTTACACTTGACGGGCATCATTTCACACACGTTTCCATCTCGCTCAGCAGGATATTTTTGTTATTTTTGGAAACCCTGAGAAGCCTCAAGTGATCGCAACTCCAGTGTAGCGAACTTTGCTCCTTTCTCTTGTCTCTAAAGCTCCAACTGTGCTACTTCACATTCCAATATTCCCCATAGAGAGTATACACATGTTATCCCTGTCCTCTGTTTTTCTGCTGCCCCGACTTGAGTCGTTTCTGCTCCAGTATTTTTACAGCTACCATTTCCTTCTCTGTATTTACATTTCTAAGGAATCCATCAAGTCTCATGCAGATGAGTAAATTACCATGCAATATTGGTATAAGATCTGCAGGCCTGACAGTAAAATGTGTTATGATTTTTCCACTAGAGGGTCCAAAGCAGGTATTATCCTTGAAAACAGACGGGATTTACGATGACAGGCCGATACCTTTAACCAGTCGTTTGGTCCTCGGTGGCGGGACGACCAATGTGCTGCTGCCTCCGTCTTCTAGACTCACTCCTTCGTTCAGTCTGGCCATGCAGAAAGCGGCAGCGTCGACGTCAGTGGGAGCAGGACCAGCGGGGGCCAGGCCGTAGCTGGACTCGCTGCTGTTGTGCTCTATCTGCAGCACGCTCAGCTCCTGGTTGGTGAAGTGTGAGCGGATCTGGCTGAGGTAGGTCATGACGATAAGCCTGTCCGGGACGGACAGAAGGACCATGTCGGACGGCTCCAGCAGGCGAGAGATGCCCAGCGACTCAAAACCATCAAACGCCTGACGCCAGAGAAAACATTATCGGTAAAGAATAATACTGTGTTTAATATTTTCATTCTGATGTCCCCATAAATATCTTTGTGAATGATGTTCTCTGATTAGAAGTGCACTATTAATATTGGGACTTGAACAGCTGCCCTGAAAAGGTCAAAGGTTGAGCCTCATATTTACCTTTTTGTTGTTGAGTTTGATGTCATGAGGGTCTAACTGGTCAAAATCTCTAATGACACAAAAGTAGGGCACAGAATTAAATTAAATTAAATTAAATTAAATTAAATTAAATTAAATTAAATTAAATTAAATTAAATTAAATTAAATTAAATTGGGAATGACATACATTTTGTTTGGGTGGAAGTGATGTAGGATGGCACAGAAGGCCAGGCCGTTTCTCCAGGACGTGCTAAAGTTTGTGACCTTTACCCCCTGGTACTGGCTGGTGATGTTCTGACACCACTGGAGCAGCGACTGGCTGGAGTTCACCAGGTCCTGAAAAACACGGTTAGTTTTCATTGTGTGTGTGTCTTTAATAAAGCATTTCAGTGGCCATGTTGAATACTCACCTCAGCCGCGTCATCTTTCCCATCAGCCTCCTCTCTGACTGTCGGAACCGGAGGAGAGGTGTTGTTGTCAGGGCTTTCTTCCTCCAGCAATGTCGGAAGCCAAGATGTCTTCATCTCACAGTGATGGGGAGGAGCGATGCGAATGTCTTTGAGTGGTTGGTGTTTTAGCCTAATGGGTGACAAAACCAGACGAATAAGACAGGAGACCATCCAGCGGCCCTGTACCAGCGCTGTGATGTGTAGAGTTCAGCAAGAGCCATGCAAACTTTGCCAGCATGACAAGATGGATACAGTGTTAGAGGCATGAGAGGAAATTGCACCATTCAAATCAATGGGTACCAAGACCAAAGCATTATTTATGAAGGATGAATACGAAACGAAGTTCTCCAATCAACCGTTTCTCTGATTATCAGGTGCAAAACAGCTGTTTGTGACTCTTGATAGCGCAGCACAGGTTGATAGCCTCATGCTGACTTACACATCCTTCTCTCCCAGTGGCTCTTCTATCTCAGATAGTGACGTTTCTTCCTGTCGGCCTTCAGAGCAGCGACTAGAGTGATCATTGATCTCCGGGAGGTTTTCTGTGGCATCGCCATCGATATCCCCCGGCGCGGGCGTAAGGCGTTTCATACTGCGAGGGCTGGAGACAGGTGACGCGTCATCACCTGTCATCAGGTGAATTTTAGCCAACAAGAACTTCTCCTCCTCTTGGAGCTGTCGGTCCTTGATGCGATCAATAAGGTCGGGGCTTCGACCGTCTGTTAGCGCGCTGTCGTTCTCTGATTGGTGCACGTCTTTATTCAGAGCAGCAGGATCTGCGTCTTTCCTTTCAAGACTCTTGGATGAATCCGTGACTATTTGGGTTCTTTTTGTGTCGTCCTGAGTCGTTCCGATGCAACAGTCGGTGTGTGTCTTGGTGTGTTTCCACTCAGGGTGTAGGCTAGTGGTGTTTTCACTTGGAAGAAGTGAGGGAGAAAGTTTTCCCTTGTCACTGGCTGTTGCCTCCAGGTCGTGACCACTTTTTGTATCGCCTCTCTGTGCGTTTATTGGCTGTTTCTGTACCTTGCTCTGCTGGGAGGCAAGTTCGTCCCTGTTCGCTGCGGGACGAGGAGAAACAGCCAGACTGACCGGGCAGTCAGGATGTGCTGTTTTGTTTGGTTGAGCAGCAGCAGAGCTCTGGTAAAGGGTTTGTCCACTGACTGTGAGTGCGGAGGGTCTCTGGGTTACAGCGGGGGCTGGGTGGCCAAGGCTAAAGACAGAAAAACAGATTTCAGAGCTCAAAAGCTTTTCGACAAAACTGAACACCAGCAGAGTTGCGGCGTTTTTTGTCATGCTCCATTTTGGCAACACACAATCAACGATCTTTCACAAAGCCAGAGCTCCATCCTGTTATGTTCCCAAACGCCAGAAGAAACGCAAAGAAAAACATTGTTTTGGAAAAGGGCATTGCTATCCTACAAGCGAATTCAGGCAGTCGAGGATGGTGATCGTGCTCATTTGAGGAGAAAAGTACCCAGAAGTGCTTCTCCAAATCCAAATGCTTAGGATTAATGGCACAGCTGTGGCCATCTCAAACTTTCCCAAGGTCTTGACATGCTCATTGTTTGGACATGACTTTTCCCAGACTTCCACAAGTATGACCGGACAGATGTCTGGCGATGTGAAGTCACAGAGAATAGCCGATTACCAGCCAATCAAACCGTACTGCAACATCCATGAACCAAAACAATGACTTCTCCTCAGCATGCTGCTTAGCCGCAGTGAGCGCTTGCCACATGGACAGAAACACATACGAGACACAACACAGTTACAAACACACGCTACACGCACAACAATCAAACAAGCAATCTTGTTCAAACGGCTGTCGGTGGATGATTCGACAATGAATGGCATCTTCCTCTCTCGTGATTTCCCAGCACATGTATGAACGTTTATACACGATGGACACAGTGAGTGTAATTCATCCTGAAACTAAAATGCTGACCATGCATCTGCGCGTTCACATTAGACTCAGTCATGACTGAGGAGGAATGAGATATCTGAAGCTCATCACTCCAGTTGGCCTCATACTTTGAATACGTCAGCTATCAAGTCATCAGCAAGTGGGACGTAAAGAGAAAATTACCCAAACAACATTATGACCATGTTTTGTTTTTGGGGGGGGGGGGCATATTCATGTTTCACATGCTGACAAACACTTATATTATTTAAAGGGAGAATACGCAAAACAAAAAAAGTCCACACGAAGCAACGGGCAGATCTGTTCCTCCCTGCTGCTATTTCACCCCCCGCCCCCCTTACTCACCCTGCTCCCCCCTCCATGTACAGCTCAGCCAGCCAGATGGAGCCGAGGTCCTCCTGTCCCACCTCATACGCCACCTCCTCATCCTCCTCCTCCTCCCTCCACCACACTGGGACGGCACCAGATTTAAGGTGGGACTTGCTTTGCGGAACTGATCCCAGGACAGAATTATTCAGCCGGTTCATACCAGCAGGTTTGTCTGATCTGGCTGCAGGGACAGAGTCAACGAGTTTGACCTGGGCGTTGGGGTTGACTGTATTTGCTGATTCAGGATCAGATTTGCTTCGCGGCTCATCATATGCAATGTCATCCAGTTCAGCCTCTCTCAGTGGCGGGCACTCCTCTGATTGGCCGATCGCATCTCTCTGGTCACTTTGCACTGACTCCATAATGACATTATTCCTCTTATTATCATCACCCCTTTCCACCACTCTGTCCTGCTCGCTCTTCCTGTCAGTCTCCTTTTCTGCTCCTTCTTCTACTTCTTTTTTCTTTTCCTCCTCTTTTGCCCTCCGCCGCTCCCTTTCTCTCTCGGCCTTTTCCCTCGCCACCTCCTCCCCCTCTTTCTTCAACCTCTTCCTCTCCTCTTCCCTTTCTCTCTCCATCTCCTCTTTCTCCTTCGTCAACCTCTCTCTTTCCGTCCTTTCCCTCTCAACCCTCTCCCTCTTCTCCCTCTCTGCCTCTTTTACCCTCTCCCTCTTTTCTTTCTCCAGTCTCTCCATCTCCCGCTCTCTCTCTCTCTCCTGCTCGCCCGCTGCCAGTCGCAGACTTGCGACCAGACTCAGCGCGGATTCAGTGCTGGAAACCCTTTTGTCAGAGAATGCTGAGGGCGGCGAAATGTCCACATCCACAGCAATCAGTGGATCATCATCATCATCTGGCTTAGGGGGAAACTCTGCATCCACTTCATCTGTACGCAGCTGATCCTCATTAGTCAAAAGGAGCCGCGATTGTTCTGCAGAGGCCTGTGGACGACCTGCATCATTGGATCCAGTGGCGTGCAGGATGGAGGCCACTGTCTCATAGCTGAAGGGACAGAAAGAACTCTGAGAGGAGTCTCACCCTGAAATGACCTGCAAAAACCACAGCAGCTGCTGGACAGTGTAACAGGCTGCATGCTTGATTAACGCGGCTTATCTCAGACTTTGTTTTGGTGCGTGTCCAAAAGTGCCACGCAAAAGCACACATTTCTTTCTACTCAGTGCACCGAAGCGTATCGATACGTGCATCAGCTCGGGCTGGAAAAGAGAAATAGAAACTGGTGCCACGAGAACAACAACAACAACAACAACAACAACAACAACAATTAATCATCTACGACACACTGAGATTCACACCAAGCTAACTGAGGCAAATCACTAAGTGGATCAAGAACAAGTAACCACCAATTAGCATGATGTAATAAAAGCATTGCTCACACACACATGTGTGTGTAATGAGAACTGTAGAAAGCCAGGCATGAAGAACTATCATGCAAACAATATAATACACTAATAATAGTAATATGCAAATATAAATACATGTTGGTGGTGTTTGGTGGTGACACCTGCTTTGTGTGTCTGCGAACATGTTTTTTTTTTTTAAATCCCGTGTCACACTTTAAACTATAATCGACCACACAGGCAGGCAGAGAGACTCACCCTCTGTACAACACACCCACTACTGCTGACATGAAGCCAGCAGGCGGCGCCTCCTCATCTGCCTCTGTGTGTGCTCGTTTGTGGGAACTAGCACACACACACACACACACACACACACACACACACACGCGCACACACAGACACACATTTGACTCTTTTGAGAAACGTTTCGTAAAAATCATCTCTACATCAATATTCAGTGATGGAGGTGGAGGCAGCAGCGTCAGATGGAGTTAATTGCGGCAGCAGCAGCAGCACAGAGGAACATAGAGGAACATAGGTCAGCATGCATGCAGGTGTGTGTGTGTGATTGCGTGTTTATGCATGGTGGTTTGTGACAGAAGAACAGACGTGTCATGCCATGTTGTCAATTCTGCAAGAGACCATCACTGACTCACCCCCCTGATCCACCCTCCTCCTCCTCCTCCTGCTCCTGATCATCCTTCTCCTCACTTCTCCCACTAATTTCCGCGTCTGTCTCCACTGTGGTCTCCTCAACAGCTGCCCACAGCTGCTTTTCCGCCTCGCACACTGGCTTCTCTTTGTTGACCAGAGGCTCCTCACCCCCATCCAAGCTGTGCGCTGGTTTCTCCTCATCTCCTCCCGCCTGCTGTGGTTTTTCTGGTGGCCGGAGAACCGGTTCCGGAGGCAGTCCTGGTTCTGGTTTCGGGGGCAGCAGCGGCTCCAGTGCCAAAGCCGTGCGCTCGCCAGCTGGTTTGGTGGAAACCTCGATGGAGGTTGCTGGATCTGCCCGGGGTCCCTGCGGCTCTTTGGGCTCCTCTTTGTCGGATGGTGCACCGGGTTCAGCAGGAGGTGGCGCTATGTGACGCTTTTCTGAATCTTTGGCTGCGATTGGCTCGGGGACATCTTCAGTGTGAGAGCTATGGGGGAAAAAAAAACACATAACATATGCAGCAACCATTTTCTACAATAATAAAAAGCCAGACTATTAGCGAGGATGCGGCAGACAGACTGGGAGATAAAGCTGAAAAGCAGACAGACAGTCAGACAGACAGGGATACATCCCCTCATCCAGTCTTACCCTCTGCACAAAGGTTTTATACCCTCCATAGCAGAGGTTTGTTCTGCTGTATCATTCCCACTTCTCACTTCTAGCACTTTCCATAGAGGAACCTCTGCCTCACGCAGCCTCTTTGGAGGTGGCACCAGGGTCATGACCTCTAAAGCTCTGGGTTGATCCCGAGCAGGAGGCTGAGCAGACGGGCCTGAACGGACACCGGTCGGAGCACATGTGGCAGATATTGTGTTTGCGGGGACAACAGTGTTTGACAGTGAGCCTTCCTCAGTGAGAGACGTCTGTCCCAGACTGGAGCGAGGCGAGAGAAAGAGGGAAATGGAAAAAAAAATAAAAATAAAAAAGAGAGAGAAACTGATACAAAGTGAGTACAGGGCCAGGATCACACATATCAATACCACTATCAATACTTGTTAGCATTAGCTAGGAGATGTGTCACGATTAATTTAGTCATTGAAGATAGATATGTTACAATGGAATAACTGTTATTTTTTTTTTTTAATTATCTGGTCATTCATTGCACATTAGAATGTACGTCAGTTAAATACAAACAATCTTTGCCATGTGGATTCTGGCACATGTGCACACAACAGCAGCAGAGATGAACACAATGTGCTGCACCAAGAAAAGCGTAATAAATAATAATAATAAATATCCTGTAATTTTTTAAAAAATCAATCAAATAATAAAAGGAAAGTCAATTTTTACACACGTAAGAGCAGGAAAACAGAGACTGAAAGAGCTGAAATCACCAAATTAATTGGTCAATTTTTGAAGAATAACACAGACTGATTGATTTTATTGGAGGTTTGACATCTGTGACCAGTAAACAAACGGTAAAGTGATTATTTTTCATTTCAGTGATGGAACTCACCGCTCTGTGCTGTTGTTTACGGAGGCAGAGGTCGGTTTGTTCATCGACTGGGCGGTCATCTTCTCTGAGGTAATGCCGGTTTTGGTCAGAGGGGGGAGATAGTGAGCGACAGGTGGGAGGATGGGAGGAGGTGTGTGTGTGGTGCTGGGTGGAGGAACATCTACTGAAGAGGGTGATGAAGCCACGGTTCTCATCTTCTGTTTGTCCTCGTCTGATCTGTTCGCCTCCTGCCTCCTCTCCTCCTCCTCCTTCCTCATCCGTCTCTCCATCTCCTCTTTCTCCAGCAGACGTTTTCTTTTCAGTTCTTCCATTATCCTCTCTTCTTCCTCCTTCACCCTCCTCTCGGCTTTCTCCTTCTCCTCCTCTTCCCTTCTCTTCTTTTCCTCCTCCTCTTTCTTTTTCTCTGCTTCCACCCTCATCTGCTCCTGCTGCCTCTTCTCTTCTTCCTTTTCCCTCTTCCTCCTCTCCTCTTCCTGTTTCTGGATCCTTTCCTTTTCCTTCTGCTCCTTCAAGAGACTCTCTCTCTTCCTCTTCTCCTCCTCTTCTTCACGTCTTCTCTCCTCCTCTCTTTTCTTCGTCTCTATCCTCTCCTTCTCCTCCTTTAGGAGCCTCACCTTCTCTCTCTCTATCCTTTCCTTCTCCTTCTTCAGAAGTCTTTCCTTCTCTCTCTCCTTCCTCTCCTTCTCCTCCTTTAGGAGTCTCTCCTTCTCTTTCTCTATCCTTTCCTGCTCCTCCTTGAGGAGTCTCTCCTTCTCTCTCTCCTTCCTCTCCTTCTCCTCTTTGAGAAGTCTCTCCTTCATTATCCTCTCTTCTTCCTCCTTCACCCTCCTCTCGGCTTTCTCCTTCTCCTCCTCTTCCCTTCTCTTCTTTTCCTCCTCCTCTTTCTTTTTCTCTGCTTCCACCCTCATCTGCTCCTGCTGCCTCTTCTCTTCTTCCTTTTCCCTCTTCCTCCTCTCCTCTTCCTGTTTCTGGATCCTTTCCTTTTCCTTCTGCTCCTTCAAGAGACTCTCTCTCTTCCTCTTCTCCTCCTCTTCTTCACGTCTTCTCTCCTCCTCTCTTTTCTTCCTCTCTATCCTCTCCTTCTCCTCCTTTAGGAGCCTCACCTTCTCTCTCTCTATCCTTTCCTTCTCCTTCTTCAGAAGTCTTTCCTTCTCTCTCTCCTTCCTCTCCTTATCCTCCTTTAGGAGTCTCTCCTTCTCTCTCTCCTTTCTCTCCTTATCCTCCATTAGGAGTCTCTCCTTCTCTCTCTCCTTCCTCTCCTTATCCTCCTTTAGGAGTCTCTCCTTCTCTCTCTCCTTCCTCTCCTTATCCTCCTTTAGGAGTCTCTCCTTCCTCTCCTTCTCCTCTTTGAGAAGTCGCTCCTTTTCTTCCACTTCCTTCTTCAGTCTCTCTGCCTCTTTGACCTTCTCCTCCTCCTCCTCCTCCCTCCTCCTCCTCTCCTCTTCTGCCTCCTTTTTCTTTCTCGCCTCCTCCTCCGTTTTCTCCAATGCCTCCCTCTTTCTTCGCTCTTCCTCCTCTTTTATCTTTTTCTGCTGCGCACTCTCTTTTTCCTCCTTCAAGCGTTTCTCCTCCATCTTCATCCTCTCTTCCTCCTCCTGGAGCCTCCTTTTCTCCTCCTCCCTTTTCCTCTTTTGCTCCTCAAGCGCTCTCCTCTCCTCCATCCTCTTCTCCTCCTCCTCCTTCATCTTCCTCATGAATCTCTCTCTCTCAACTCTCCTCTCCTCCTCCCTCTGAAGCTTTATCTTTTCCTCCTCCACCTCCAGGAGTTTCCTCTCCTGCTCTCTTTTCATCCTCTCCTCCGCCTCCTGCTTTCTCTTCTCCTCCTCCTCCCTCAGCTTTTCCTGTTTATCTCTCTTCTCCTTCAGAAGCCTCTCCTCCTCACGTCTCCTCCTTTCCCGCTCCTTCCTGGCCTCCTCCTCCTCCTGTAAAAGCCTCCTCTTCTCCTCCTCTAAGAGCCTCTTCTTCTCGTCCTCGTGCTTTTTCACCTCCTCCTGCTTCTGCTTCTGCTTCAGGAGCGCCGCCTTTTGCTCCTCCTCTCTCCTCCTCCTGTCCTCCTCCTCTTTATTCTGGATTTCCTTTTCGTTCTGCGTTTCCTTTTCATTGGTTTTCTGTTCACGACTGCAGAACAGATAAACAGTAATCCTTAGATATCTGTGCGTGTGTATACATGTGTGTGCGTGCATGTGCATGTGTGTGTTTCTTCTTTCCAGATCTTCGCAGATCCTGCGTATGTAAATACTCACCCTGGTGGACACCTTTTGATGGTGTCTCTCTTTGAGTCGTCCTCTTCCAGGAACAACCCTCCTGATTCATGACTCTGGTTAAGCGAGTCAGAGACGATGGCGCTGCTGAGGTCCAGCTCAGACTCAGGCTGAGCCAGCGTCGGCTTTTCAGCCTTAGTGGCGCCAATAGTATTCTGCTCATCATTTATGGGCTTTTTCAAATGAGTTTCGCTCTGATCGTTCAGGTGTTTGGAAGTAATAAAAGCAGCCACTACATTGGTGGAGGGCTGCTGGGGGTTGGAGCCCTCACAGCAGGAGAACGGCCACGGAGGGGGTGGGGCTACGATCAGCTCTGAGCGGGGTTGGGCAGGACTGGGGGACAGAAATACTGACATCAGGTTTATGAGACAATGTGGTGGTGGTGGTGGTGGTGGTGGGAGAGGGGGGTTATCAAAGGGCTGGGGGCGTGCAGGAGGTGACGAAACGGGGAGGCAGGACACAGAGCAGATCACAGACCTGGGTAATTATTGGACTTGTGTGTACCTACTGGAACGTAAGTGCAACACAATGCCGGGTACAAAAACACTCTGCCACTGTTAGCACACGTTAGCGTCAAGGATGCACAAATATCCAAGTAAAAAGCAGCCATGACACCTTCAGCAACCGTGACAACCAGACATGTCAGCAAGGTGGAGCAGAAGTGCCTTTGCTCTCATTTACACCATAACGAACGATGATCGGCACAAAGCAGTCATTAAATTGTTGTCGTCAGGAAATAACCAAATAATTAGTCTTCTCGTTATCGGATGTATTCTGAAAAGCCATGTTATCAGTAGCACAGGGACGACAGAATTAGCTGGGGGAATCTGAAACCGCATGACTTAAAGGAATAGAACACTGTAATGATGGTTAAAAAATAAATAACAAAAAACAAGATATATGTTTGAACAAATAGAAAGGACCGAACCAAAACAAGAAAAATCAGAATGTACTTGTGTGTTATTTCAATCCATGAACTCACCGGATAACTGCTGGATCAGCGTTGTTTTCTGTGGTGGCCATCTTTGAGTTCGGGGCTGGTCTGATTTGCTGGTTGGGTTTTCCGATGTTGGCGTCTTCTTCACCTCGGCTCTCGGAGCTTGGAGATGTTTCCTTGTCTGTTTGATTGAGCGGGAGTGTCGAGCCTATGAGGAGAAAAATACACAGAGGTTTATCTGCAAGAATGGTGGAAAGTTTGGTTTCACCAACACTTGTCTGGTGTACCTGTCTGGCAGGAGATGATCTGAGCAGGAGCTGCAGAGGGTGAGACAGGTAGCACTGGGTGAGGAGAGGAAAACAAAACAGCAGTGGAAAGAGGGGAGGAACGAGGAGGTGAGGAGCAAGGGAGGGAGGCGGGAAAGGTTGGACCCACTGGGTCGCAGAGTGCATCAAGATCAGGACTACTCAGCAGAGGGACAGGGGCGATGTCGCCTCCTAGTGGACTGGAGTCAGACGTCAGCCACACCCCTTGTGCACCTGAGGATAATGGAGCTGTGATGTGAAGAGATGAAGAACAGAAAAGATGAAATGAAGGTGGAAAACAGAGCAGAAGAGGGTTTGTAGGATGGAGGAGGAAGGAAAAGTTGGAAAGCAGAATAAATATTCAATAAGTAAGTAAGTAACAAATATGGCGATAAGAGGAGAAAAGGGAAGGGGGATGCACAGGAAGTGATGTAATGGTTGATTACCTGAATGTGAACCTGTGGGGTGAGATTTGGGGACAGGAGGTGTTGAAACCAAATGAGAAGCATCATCAGAAAAAGGAGATGGAGATGAAGGACGGGCAACTGACTGGACGATGTGGGGTTTGAAAATATGGGAACGAACTAACAGACGGGACGAGGAGACAGAGGACAGGAAGTCAGTGGGAAAACAGACTGTAAAAGGCTTGAAAGGAATAGCAGAAGCTGTTGGACATTTGTTTAGTCAAATTTTAGTCAAAAAGACACAGACCAGAGCCTGAAGGATCATCTACAATTTGAACCTCTGGAGGGCGCCGTTGATACGACACAGGAACTGAGGAGTCGAGAGTAGAGGAGGTATGAAGAGAGGAGTCACGGTCAGACGAGGAATAAGGAAAAAAAACAGTAGGCTATGCAGTCGTCGCTAAATATTATATCAGTATGTTTGCTTAACATTCAACACACATTTCACATTTCTGTTTATACTTGTATCTGCATGCTCTGTACATACAGCAGACACTGTGTAAAGAGCAGGAGCAGGTGATGATACCCTGAGGGGGTTTTAGTGCCTGTGTAAAGGTTTAAAAATAACATGATTCTTTTAAGCTACAGTGAACGCGTGCAGAAACAAACTTCTGACTGTTCGTGTAACAACCTGCGATGGCGTGACATATATAAAACACTGTACTTAGAAGAACGCAATGTTACGTTGGTGATGAACCAGTCTAACCGAAAACACTCGGCTCCCCCCGGTGGTTAAAAACACAACAGCAGCATCAAACAATGTTAAAGCTTCGAGGCATGGGAACAAACACACAATAAAACAAACTGCTGCAGCACAAGTACACAGCACATTTTTTGCTTTTTGCCCAAGGTCCTGGAGAATTATCATAACAACCCAACCCAAACTCACAAAACTGGTCATAAGTAATACAGTATCTGCGTCACAGACATTAAGCTTAATCATGTGGAAACAAGAGTCAAACCAGGGTCAAACCAAACGCAGACGCGGGAATCAAACACAGGTCAAGACTTGAGAATGAGAATGAGACGTTGCTAAAAACAGAATTGTCTGGTAACTGAGAAGATCCTTGCCGCATGCCTCCAATCAATCAATCCATACTTATCAAGCTATTTAAATACAAGGTGGCATTTGCCTATTATCACATGATTGCCCCTAGCATTTAATGTCTGGATGAGAACTATGCAAAGAACTTCGAAGGCGCGGCCACATGGCATCAGGGTGTAAAATACTGTTATATAAACTGGGCCTCCAACACACAGTGTACAGAGAGAGGTTGGGAGCTACCTGAAGCAGGAATAAGGGGTCCGGAGGTGGAGTTTCGCTTGTCAGGTGGAGGGGGAGCGGGACGATTTGGGCGAGTCAGAGTGTGTGCGACTGCTGCAGCATCGACGAGAAGAGTCAGGGAATAAGAGAGGAGATGAAGGTAAAGGAGGAAGAAATGTTAGAGGAGAAGCAGTGAGGAATTCAGAGAGACGTTCAGAGACGAGGAGGAGCGGTGGTGGGTTGAAGGCTTCCTCTACCTGTAGCGGTGACGGACTTCTTGTCCTCCTCTTCATCGCTCTCGTTGAAGTCGTCCAGGTTTCCGATATCCAAGGGCTTGACGCTCATCAGGCTGGCCAGACTTTGCATGTCTTCATCGCTGAGGAGCAAAGACAAACTCATTACACGACATGACATTGGTGCCACGTTGTCTTCAGATGATGAACAGGTGCAACACACTGACTTGACATCAAAACATGCTCTTACTCCAAACACTTACGTGGCTTTTCCCTCGCGGACAAAGACACACGAGAGCGAGAGCTTGAGCGTGGCCTCCACCACTTTGACAGAGAGCGGCTTCAGCGTCAGCGTCAGGTCGGTCTGCGTCGGCGTGGGACTGGCGAACCGCTTCAGGTTGATATCAGCTGCTGCCAGCACCTTACGATGCCCCTTGTTCTCCTGAACGCGACCAAGTAAAACACCCATTTTTTATGTGTGTGTGTGTGTGTGTGTGTGTGTGTGTGTTTGGAGGATTTTGGGGATTAAAGTCCTCTACTTACGCCCTCAATGACAAAGGTCCACTCTTTGTCTTCAAACTCATCAGCATTGGCCTCCTGAAGATACAAACATTATTTGCTCAGTGGAACGTCATCACTAAAACACTGCCTTGTAATTGCTGACAGTCTTTGAATACATCGGCTTGTTAATATAATGTTAATATTATATTAGTATTCACAGCATATTATAGTACATTATATACAATATATTGTATGTACCTGTTCGTGTTGAACTGAATATACACTATGTGAATATCATCAGGCAATATTTTTTTCCCACATCCCACTTCAATGTTTATTTTTCTTTACCCTTTATATGTTTTTTATACAGTTTCCTTTTTTCCATTAGTCACTGTGTTGTGTGTGTTGTACACTGTGTGTTTTGGTACCTTGAAGAGTGTAACAGAGATGTCGATGTTCTCTGGGACAGGCCACACCACCATGCCCCTATAGGGGTTTTTGATTCCAGGCTGCCAGCTATGGAGCTGCACAACAAACAACCACATTATTAAGACAGTTTGTGTGTATGTGTGTGTGTATGAGCTGTGTGTTGCGTTTTCACCTTGGAACACATGCGTCTGTTCCTCCTCGTCCACACCACCCTCAGCTTGTCTGGTTGCCTACAGGTATAAACAAACAAAAATAAAAACGCTTGAAACCGACCTTTTTCTCACCATTAAAAACTTAGCTAGACTTAAATAGATACAAACAATATGGGATGTGTCTCTAAACAAAGTTGTGTGTGTGTGTGTGTGTTGATGATGTGTATATTTATATGCATGTATTATATTTTCTCAGTCATCTGTAGCACAGGATGTGTAACAGGAAGCTGCAGGGTCATGTGACGAGAGTCGGTGTGAATGTGAGGCGTGTCTCTTGACAGGAAGAAGGAACCCCCATTTACCAGTGAACACAGACCCAAACAATATCACACACTTCACTTTAATCAACACAAAACAGTTCAACAGCCACTCACACACACACACACACTCTCAGTTAGAGTGTGTGTAGATATTAAATAGAGATGACTCATGTTTTTAGTGTGCGTTCAAGTCCAAGAAAGACAGCTGTGTGTGTGTGTACATGTGTTCATGTGGTATGTGTGTTAGGGGGTCAGGAGCGGCGTTGGAAATAGACTGACAGCGGCAGAGGGGAGGAGGGATAAAGATGGGGGAGGGGGGGACAGTGAAAATAGAAGACATCAAAGATTTGCTGACGAGAAATTACAATCTGAAACACAAACGACACACACATCCAGTGGGAATAGTAACAATGGGCAGCGGCTGGCTGGGACTGGTTTTACACAATCAAGCATTAGTGGCGCAATACAGTTGAGCAACATGTAATTAGTGCTTAGTGTGGTTCAGCAGACAACAGTTAGAGTAGATGAGTAATAAGCGTTCCCCTCCACACGTTCAAGTACTGAGACAAATATTTGTGACAGGCAGACACACATTCACAGGAGGTCAAACCAACTCCCACGTTTTCACCACACAAATCAATCCTAATGTAACAGTCGTTATTTTACACAAATGTTGTTGTCACATTTTTTTTAAATCTTTTTTTTTTAACTTTATAACCTCATGTCTTTGCTACACACTCATATTCCCTTTTGTTTTGGAAAGGCCCGATTTGACTCGCTGAGTCTCGCTGACCTCTGACACGCCGTCGGAGTATAAACCCTAATGTCATCATACAATGGGCGTTGTCACTCTTTCTCAATCAGTGTTTCTCCGCCTGTCTCGCGCGGTGTCCAGACAACACCGTTTCAGACTTTGAAACTTTCTTTGAACTGAGCCTTTAGTCCCAGCAGGGGCATAGAAAAAAAATAAAAGCTGATCTATGTCTCTTATCGTGCTGATGACGAGACTCTGACACCATTACTGCATCCTAATGTACCTGAAGAGATAAGATGCAACACGGGGCCCAAACTGGCAAGTGGGTAAAAGTTGAAATATATCAGAGACATTTTCCATGATACAACATCAGAGAATACTGAGCTTCATGCAAGTTTATCAAAATATAAGCAAACGTTCCCAATGTTGACATCATAAGAGATGATCAATATTATATCATAATAAGATGATCAATATTATATCATAATAAGATGATCAATATTATGCTCAGTGGAGATACATTTGAACACATTTGATGTGTTATTATGTGTTATTATGTGTTTATGTCTTTACTGCTACATAAACACAGAGACGTTCAATGGCGTCAGGAAACGTGTACCTCATCCACCACATGAGAACTAACTGAAGGGGTTTATTATGGCGGATAACAGACTGGACATGTCCTCACACTGTTACTGACAGTGTCACACAGACTTTCACGAGCGCGTCTTTGAACTCACCATTTCTTGGTGCACTCCAGAACCAGTTCCTGGTAAGAAGCGACGAACTGAAACCTCGACGCCTTTTTGCCAACTCGCTGTAGTCGTTTCCACACCGAAGTCATAGCTTCCTCTGGGAGAAGTGTGTGTCTTTTGTTTTTGTTTTGTTTTTTTTCCAAATAAAATAAAAATAATAAAAGAGGGAGGGGTTAAAAAATAAGGAAGTCACTCGCTGCGGTGCGTAGCGGCGACTTTATTGTCCAACTTTTTCCGCTGCTCCTGTTCCGTTAAAGGTTTTCAGCTTCTTCTTCTTCTTCTTCTACTATTACTAATACTGCTGCTGCTGCTGCTGCTGATGGATGATGATGATGATGATGATGACGACGATGACGATGATGAACCTAACACAGGCTGAGACTTGCGCGCGCGAGCTGACTCACGTGCAGAGGAAAGGAAAAAGGCGAAATGAAACTGTAGCTTTATACAGAAGTGACAATTAGGAGAATGAGGAACTCTCTCTCTCTCTCTCTCTCTCTCTCTCTCTCTCTCTCTCTGTCACTGAGCCACGTGAAGACAGACCTGGTGCTGGTTGTAATATCTGCTGCCTCTCTAGAAGAGAGAGAGAGAGAGAGACAGGCACAGGGTGAGACAGGATATGGAAAGTGTGTCAGCTGGTGATGCAGCATTGGGCTATGCAAAGTTTTTTTTTTTTTTTTTTTTTTTAATCTGGATCTCTTTAGGAACAGTGTGTGAACAGTCGTCAGTCACGGCCTCAGACTTTGACCCTGACTGTCTGTGTCACTGGAACAGTCTTATCTGCCGCTGATTGTTGTTCCTTAATCAGCTCTGTCAACTCATACAGGCCACACAGGAGCGACACCTTTATTTTTATTTCTTATTCTACCATCTTTTTTTTGTTTTCAGTCACGATTCAAGTCGCTTCCCGGATTTCAGCTGTGTCATTCTAGTTAATTACAGAGGCAGCGTTTCCATGGAGGGACGGCCAAGTTTGTTGTGTTTATGTGTGTGTCTGTGTTTGTGTGTGTTTCAGCGAGATCAAGACACAGGGATTTTCCTCGGTGAGAGCAGGAGTGTATTTTTAGGTGGGTGAACAGGGATGGATGGATGGACAGAGGCAGCTGGGGTGGAGGAGTGCGGGGCAGCAGCAAGGAGAGAGCAACTCTCTCATGACTCAGAGTCGGTCTAATATTGCACTGTGGGTCCAGTATTCAGAGATGTGTTATTACTCTGAGTACAGTCCCTCCCAAACACACACACACACACACACACACATAATGCTTTACTGATCTGTGTACAACTTGTTTTTTTAAAAACTAGCCTGACTACTGCAGCAATGATGTACACTGTAGATCTTTATGTAACACTGACCTATAAACACAATGCCCCTTTCTTCTGTTGTGTATACACAAGGGTACACTTTGAAATGGAACTCGACGTTCATTGTTTTCAAGAGTTCGAGTTTTAATGTGCACTTACTCTAATAACCAGCTGCCTGCGAATACTTCACTTAACTGCAACCGCGTGTTTTGATAATAACCTACTGTCCATCTGTCACATAATAATATATAATCCTCATAATAATCCTCACTGTAAAACACCACAGGCAAAGACTGCAGTGCAAAATCAAAGGGAGACACAGGAAAGAAAAGAAAATACTGGTCAATTACAGATCTACAGTTAACAGAGACAGAGAGGCACTCTAAGTTTATCTGCAACACATGATGATTATAAATAGAAAACAGCATGAGATTCTTTTTTTCTCAAACATATCACCCCTCCTCCTTCATTCCTACTCTTTGCACGGCTAATGGTTTTCTCCATGCTGCTGCTTTCTCCATGACCTCAGAGGAGGAGGCCTGAAGGAGCTCTCTGTTTACTGGAGGCTGCGTGTCCCCCTGTTGGTCAGACTCTACTGTACACCATGTAACCGCGCATGTGATAAACAACACATTTGCCTTTGAAAAAAGCTGTAATAAAGACTCATCTCTGGGATGGGAGTCCTCACAAGCTACGTAACATGTTTTCACAGCACTCTAAATAAATACACAAACAGGCAAACGGCAACAATCCCCTGTAAAACCAGTGCTACAGTGTCAGTTTGTGTGTGCATACGATTGTGTGTTGATGAAATACAATTCACATAATTTAAAATTAAAAACGCAACAGATTTTATATAATTTGTTTATTTAGACTTAAATACAGCATTTTTTGACTATTGAATTTAGGAAATAGTTTTGCATATGGCCTCTTGTGGAAATAAACATGCAGTGGAAATCCTGGACTAGCAAAGCTTTATTTGGGCATATGATTAGAAAAATGACAGCCTTGAACAACCACTCACTTGCTTTAAATATAATGAAGTGCTGTCTAATGATGAACAGTGCATACTCAATTTCATTTTCATTTTGGAACAATGAATATGTCCCATTTAGGCATCATTGACTATCAACACCACCATGCATCAAAGATATTTACAATAAAATCCTGCAAGCACACAGTGACCAACTTTAAACCAGAATTCAATCCCAGCATCAGACCCAACAGCAAACACAAAAATGCACTGTGTGTTTTGTCACAATCACATAAAATGGCCTAGATGTCATAATAATAGATGTAATTGTTGGATTTAGATGAAAACAAACTATGGATGTGTGCTCCTGTTTATTTACTGTAAAATATGAACAAAGCCTTATTGTTATTGGTCAGATGCAAATGTTCATTGTTTTATGATCATAAATTACAAGTTGGCAAAGACCAGTGAAAAGAAAACATTACAAAACCATGTCACATGTTTTTTCTTCAGTGGTATAGTTACATTAAATAAAGATTAACCTGTGCACTTTCATCCCATTTCAAGTTTCTTCTGACCAATTTTGAATTCAGCTCTATTCAAGGATTCAGTCAAAGGGAGATTCTGTGATTCAGCAAACCAGAGTCATTATTCCAAGGCAGAGGCAAATAAAAACAACATTCCCATTGCTCCACAGCTTCAACCAGTCTTTGGTGGTTACTGGCTGAGTTCCTTGAGGCTGCGCAGTGAGGTGGCACAGCTGGTGATGAGGCTGCACAACTGGATACTTGTCTCCAGGGAGACTGAGCCCTGGAGCTGGGTGGTGGCCCAGCGAAGTTTGGTTAGAACAGCTTCCTCAGCCTCTTGTAAAACGGGTTGGAGGACAGTGCTCGGTGGACTAACTGGGGGTCGAGGTGGTGCCAGGACGGTGGTGGCAGCAGGAACTGCAGGAGAAACCACAGCAGGTGGAAGCGGAGGGGCTCGTCCTCCTGCAGCAGCCCCCTCACAGTGCTCCGGTCTGGGCTGAGGAACTGATGCACTTCCCTGACTGTTGCTAGGGCCTTCGTTGAGTTCAGGGGTCTGGGGCGGTGCAGGGGACTGGGGCGGTGCAGGGGACTGGGGCGGTGCAGGGGACTGGGCTGCCAGTTGTCTCTCTCTCACCTGAGACAACGCCGCCTGCGCATTTATAGCTGAAAGGAAAGAGAGGAAGCAGGAACAAATAAAGTTAGAATAAGCACAAGGCAAAGGAGAAAAAATGACGAAAAGAAAACTTTTTGTGCTTTAAATATTAATGTGTGTATTGTATACCAGGGTTGTCCTTGTCAACATCAGAGTCCAGCTCCTGACATGCAACACAATAGTTTTTCTGATGTCTGTCCCGGAGAAGAATAGTCTGCAAATATAAAAAAACCTCTTGTTATCCTAATTCACCTTTTCTACTGTGTCAGTCGAGAAAACGACAGTGCTCCACTCACCCCACACACATCACAGCAGTCTCCCAGCATCTTGTATCCTTTGAGCAGGTAGTCTCCCATCAGCCTGCTGAGTTTGTCTTGTCGATCCCTGCGAGCCTGAATCACCTTCAGCTCTGCCTCCGTCGGAGGTTCCCATTCAAAGTCCTCGTCATCTGGCAGGAGTAACACAGTGCTGATTTAATATGAGTGATGTGCATCCATACGGACACCGTACTGCAGCGTTATCACTCAAAGAAATGTCTATGATTTCTACCGAGAAACACCGTGTAAACAAATCTAAACAGGTGCGTCTACTCATTTATTGCCACTAGACAGATAAACATTACATCCATATGTTATTTATATTTTTGATATCTTTAAGTTGATTCATCAGTTAAATTGGTGTTTTGAACTGTGATCACATTAGCCGCAGTGCTTTGCTACGAAAAGATAAGCTAGCAAAGTAACCAAGGCTAACGTGTAGCTCGCGCCATGTAAACAGAAGCGACAGAAAAACTTAACATTAAACGACACTCGGGAAATTATTTTGTGCACGTGCCACAAGTATCACGTTAACAGCACAAAAAAGAACGAGATGAAATGTCAAAGTTAACTTGGTTATTAGCTCACATACCTCCATTCAAAGCCATGTTGCTTCGGTGCTACACGTTGTGCGCGATGACGTCAGGGTCGTCTTCTTCGTCGCTAGTCAGACAAAGTTTTGAGTCAAGTGAGGAATTGCAGTGGCCCCCTGCTGGTGGAGAAGAGAACACACAACATCTCACGAGTTGAATTTCACCTTCAATTAAATGTATTATTAATCAAATTAAATTATCTCAAGTGATTTTACGGTACTTATCTATACTAGTAACATTAATTTCCATCCAGTAGAGATTTGACCATAAGATTTTATTATTAAAATATTAAACAAAACCACAATCAATGGACACCTGCAGTATGTTAATTTGAAAAAAAAAAACTGCACCACAATGTTTTTAAAATATTTTTATTGTGTTTTGGGTAAAGAAAACAAATATTCAAAATTACACACGTTGATTGTGTTAATCCAAAGCATGCTGAATTTATGGGATGGAAAACAGTTTCCGATTACTCCCCACACTTACACTAAAGTGAGTTGAAAATATTTGGTTTTAATACATGTACAGCATATGTGCATTTCTACAGGAACACTCTCTATTCAGCTATGTTACATTACTTTAACAACAAAAAGAAGGAAAACAAAATCTGCGAGGGGCGGATGTTATATCTGACCATGTATCCTTTGTTTACTAAACAGGTCATTCCTTTCAGTTGCTTGGACTTGTGATTTATTTGTCACATTCCTCTTCTGCTTTGTGCCGCTTGCCATTGTTGTCTTCCTGTCTTCATGTGGGTTTCTTCTTTCTCCCTTTACATTTTTTTTTTACTCTGTTCAGGTTTGCAGGGAGGTTCAAGTGAAAGGAAGGATATAGGACATAGGATATAGGATATAGGATTTAGGATATAGGATATAGCAGAAGGAGATATTGAAATAGTTAGAAATGACAGCACATATATTGTGAGGGGCGGAGTAAGCAGTAACATACTGTGCAGTATATCATATTGTCATAATACCTTCAGGCTTGGGGTGCATGAGCCTCAGAGGCAGCTCGGCTGTGATGTCACTGCAAACAACAAAACAAACACACAAACCAAAACAGCCGATTAGAACCACAGAGATAATTGATTATTAATTTAATTAATTAAGCTACGATAGCTAATTGAAAGTGCTCACCTGGAAGTGAGGCCGCCGAGCAGGCTACGTGGACACAAGAGAGACACGAGCTTGTTTAGGTTGATTTTAATTAATTGAATTAATTAACTGAGTTTTCATGTGACCAACAAACGAACATATAAATAGATAAATCAGAAAACACAAACACAAAAAACAGAAACACAAACGTACCCTCCTCCGGCCACCATAAGGTTAATTTTAATCTTGTAGGAAACCAGGATTCCCAATATCTCTTTTTCAACACACTGCCGCAGCCTGAGGTAAAGAACAATCACAGGTATTTGAGGAATTAGAGGGTTCATTTTGTATTTGTTTATTTATTTGTTAAGTGTTTGTGCACTTACATAGTGGTGGAGGCTAAGTTAGTGTCCTCGTCCTTCAGTCGTCCGTCCAGCGCCAGACCTCTCTTCTCCTTGTTTTCAGTCAGCACGGGGGTGATGGAGAGCGTGTTCTCGTAGGTGCTATCTGGATCCACCGTCTCTCTATGGGGGATGAAACACAAACAGATCCATCCCGTTACACCTTCAGTAACGCTGGCTGGTGATTTCTGCTGCGTGCTCAGTACTCTCAGTTCAGTTCACCCACCCAAACTCTTTGTTAAGAATAGTCTTGGTGTATTTGTCGGCCGAGTAGAGGACAATGTCCGTGGTCTGGTCCACTGCAAGAGGAGAAGAATGGAGAGAGACAGTGAGAGAAATCTTTGTGTCACACTCTGTCCTTCTCTGCTCTTTCTTTTGATATAGGCACCAACCTGTGATTCTGATCTTCTTCACCGTCTTGTTGCTCTCGTTCTTGATTTTGATTTTGATGGGGATCGGTTCGCCGTGAAAGTAGAGCTGCGATGCAAAGCATTGTACAACCCGTTAATGATGGAAATGACGATGACATTCTCTTAAGTTTGCACTGGGGGTTGCAAGGAGCAGCTGAATTGTGCAAATTACGCAAACCACCCACAATCACTCTCACAGCACATTTTTACACACAGAACTGTTCTGAGATTTTTTTGCTACTTTACATCTTTCTCCATCGACGCCTCGAGGTGAACGGGCTTGTCGGACATCATGAAGCTTTTGCAGATCTCGGCCTTGGGCCCGGGGCCAATCTGAGAGGGGGCAAACTGCACTTTGCGGATGATAAGACGAGCAGTGTCCCTGTCAACCAGAGCGAGAGACAGAAGTGAAGGAGACGTGGGTGGAGAAGAAGCAACACGAACATTTAATAGATCGCGGAGTGGAAGCGTTCTCACTTCTTCTCAATCTTCTCATCTGGGTTGCTCTTTTCCATGGCAAGGTATGTTTTGACTTCAAAGTCAACACCACAAGCCTGTGAAACAAACATGAATCCTATGATCAATGATCAATGAAGAGAGATATTTAAATGTGTTTGTGAAGTGGTGTACGATGGATATACCTTCCCCCTGTCATCAGGCCCCGGCTGCAGACACACTGAGCATGGCAAGTTGGTCGGAATCTGGGAACGAGGGTATAAACGTTTCATGGTCTTTCCGTGGTCTTCAACTCATCACACATGAAGCATGTTGTCACATACCTCGAAGGAGAAAGGGACGGCGTCGTCCCCGGCCTTCTTCAGCAGGGTCTCGTGCATGGCGCTCAGAGTGGGTTTGTGGCTCTCAGGGTAGATCTGGTGGTGCTGGATCCAGATGTCTTTCCTGAAGCACAGGCCCATCACATCCAGATCATCACTACCATACCGGAAGGCACATGCCATCTGCACAAACACTGTCAACACACACAATGGTACATTATTCAAATGATCGCATTTCGAGTCTCTTTTTTTGAGTGTTGAAACTGGAGATTACAATTTTACCTTTTCTGTCTCCAAAGTTTGTTTTGTCCATTTTGACAACACCATCTGTAACGGTAGAAGTATTTTAGATAATAAGAGTTATTTATCACCCTCAATTAGTTGCCACACACACACACACACACACACACACACACAGAAAAAGGAACATACCAACTTTGTCCACTTCGTTCACGTTGTCCACATAGTCTCTCTTCCCCAGGTAGAGGGTCAGCTGTGAGACAACAAAACAGTGTTGACAGCAAAAACTACACAAATCAAAAGTCAATGCAAACCAACATATTTAGTCTCACCCCTCCGTTTCCACTTGTCTTCTTGAAAACCCTGGGAGAAAAAAAATAATTCTATATATGAAAAGTTGAAATAGATATGATACATGAACATAAAATATATGAAATATATGGCAAATATGAAAAATATATGAAAAAATTGAGTTTGCTATCATAATAAAGCAATGGCAGTCGATGGCCTGTGATGTGAAGGAGGTAGTGTCTGGATTAACTTAAGAAAATAATGATTAGTTTGAGACTAAAGCAGGTTGGCAAGCAACAGAAGGGCCAGTAATCCCCTGTTCCCTTTTATCCATTTAGAAATACCTAAGTGTGGAGCAGCTTTAGCACATCATGCCCGGATTGAAAGGCTGACCCAGGTGAGGGAGCCTTAAATGGTGTAACAGGGTTCCAAAATAGCTAATTACATGTACTACCGTCTGAGTCCACATTTAAATAGACGCACTTGCTGACTAAGCCCCCGTAAAACGTAGACACGTTTACGGGTGCTAACCCTAACCCTAACCCTAACCCTAACCCTAACCCTTACGGGGGCTAACCCTAACCCTAACCCTAACCCTTTTCTGCAACTCTGAGGTATAAAAAAAATGAAATAGGTTAAAAATAGCTTTTCTTGTTATTGTTTCAGCTCTCAAAAGAGACCAATCTCAATCACTATAAACATGTGATTATTGTCTAATATATGGAAAGTAGGTTGACGCCATGTCGCTGACTCAACACAATTTGGTGGACGGACCAAAAATAAGGAAAGCAAGACAACACTTACTTTGCCATCTCTGATGGATGTTGAGACGCGTTCTGCTGGGAGACGGGAAAAAGATACAGCTGTTGGTTAGTTGCAGGTCAAAGCGTCACTCTAATGTTGTGATTAAGTCATCAAGTCAGTCACCATCTGACAAATCTCTGGCAGCCGGAGTGATGTCTTGTTTTGAGGGTATGGCAGGTTAATCCTTTGGGATTAGATTACACCGAGTGCTAAGGCTCCTGAGCCAAATCTGTTATCTGTTACCCCTTATCTGCAAAGTGCCCCCCCCCACACACACACACCCTCCCATTTAACAGAGACAGGCCTCACGCCAAATTCTTGTCCAGATTTATGTGGGACTCACGATTATGTCCTATGAGGCAAATTGCAATTTGTGAATATGGGCTATACAAATAAAATTTGATTGATTGATTGATTGATTGACAGTGTGTTTCAGGGAATAATAAGGATAAAACCCATTCGGTAGCAATGCAATAGTAGCAATAGTAATATTAGTAGTGAGTAAACAGTTGGTTCAATATTACAAAGCGATAAAGAGATTTACAGATTTTAAAACTAACTGGACCATGAGTGGTCCTTCAGGGATCAGCAACTGTTTCCTGTTATTTATGTTGGAAATCTGCACAATATTTACATTTAACAAAAATATTTAAGCACTTAACAGTTCCGTCTCCAAGACAATCACCAACACACACACATAATGCACCCAAAGTTACACAATAACAATAATGACACTATGCACAGATATTGTTGTGGTATGTAAATGCATGAAGGACCATAACTTCTAATTCAAATCCACCAATAATGCTATGTCAAACTAATTATTATAGTTTGTCATTTAGTTATAGTTTTTTATTAAACTATTTATTTATTACGGATTCAGGAAGTGAGTCTAAGAATCCATTGAGCAGAACACCGTCCATCACATTAGCCAAGTTCTTCATCTGATTATGAGGAGGACACATGAAGAGGACTTACCTCTCTGCGGTCTGGTCTGATCTTGGTGGAGTGTGCCAGGGGAAGATGCGTGTGTGGACGGCAACAGGCGATCTCCCTTTTTATACAGGCGGCCTTTCTCTTTGCATCATTTGGATTTAACCGGGTCATTACTGCTTCTTAATCTAGTTAAGCAATCAGCTAACGGCTTTTGAAGACTACAAAGGGTTTAAAAATACCAGCCAGCTAAATCACAGGGACAGACATACAGCCGTATTGTGCCACATGGCTGTTGTTAATCTCACCGAATACATCCCCCAAACTAAACAATCAATTCTCCTTTTAAATCAAGAAAGTTAACCAGGGCTGTGATTTTGGAAATCTGGATTAATATCTCTAGGAGGGACAGTTGTGATTTTTTTTTGTCACTGCGATGGTCGACAGCCTTCACAACTGCTATTTTTAACCTGGTCTATCAATGAGCTATATGCTGTTAATTAATCCTGTTATCAGGATGGAAGAATCAACAACGCTGGCAAAGTATAGCTGCCTTACTCATCGCTTTCTCGTGTCTGAGATTAGACAGGATGATTCGCCTCTGACGTTTAATATCCACCTTTCTGATATTTAGCGATTTTGATTATAGTGGTGATGAATTCTTTTTTTTGGGGGGGGGGGGGGGGTTCCGGGGGGGGGGGGGCTTCAGTGATAACAAAAGGACTGAGTCCTCCAACAGCAACCACGGCAATATGAATCTCAATCATTTAATATTCCACAGGAACTGACAAATGAAGGCAACTAGACAATGTTTTTAATAAAGGATCATTTATAATAATAACAATTATTATTAGTATTAGTATGAATATAAAAGGCTAGCAATAATAATATTGATAATGTTAACAATTATTATTATTGTTGTTATTATTATTTAAGTTAACTCAAGTAAAACCTTTATCATCCGTATCACTGCTCAAACTGACCATTTGATTATCCGATGAAAGTGTTTTCCATTGTGCCTAATCTCAACTATTTGTGCTGTGGGGAAATTAACATGAAACATAACCAGAGGGCTGAGGTTTTATGGGAACCTGCAACTTTTCAGTGATCCTAATCACTGTTTTCCCTGTTGTGCCGTCTGTTTCCAGGAAAGCGCAGGGCTTCTCTGGCTCTCTGCCTTTTGGCCAAGCACAACGTGACACAGTGTGATTCTCTGTGCGGAGAATTAACAAGTGACGACAAGACCAAAGGTCATCTATGTTTGGACACAATACATTGCTAACTCATTTTTTATTTTGGATTCAGACCCCATTTTTTGCTCATAATTAATTTTATTCAGCCCATCAATTCAGTTTTTGCATTACCAATAACAAACCAACGCACGCCTTTGAGAAACCGATAGGATGGTTTCAATTTGAACAGGTAACTGATAAAAACAAGGAAACAAATCGAGAGAAACAAATCCCATTTTAGCACCTGGTCACTAATCTCTGATCCCGTGTGGAGAGCTTTATTTAGGATCCGTTGAGGGAAGCCACTGTGGGCGGCTGAGCCTTTTCCGAGGCCAAACACTTGAGACCAAACAGGACCATTCATGATTTGGAGTGCTTTAATTAATGAAGAGGGTCAGCCAGGGGGCACAGTGAGCACAGTCAATTACTCTGACTGTGAGCGGAGGAGGAGATGAGATGCAATGATGCTCCCATAAAGGATAATGTCAGCTAAAAGTGTTTTACCCACTCACGTCCCTGCACTCTGACTGAGCCTGTTACTCTACCTTTATAACCTCTCACTTATTTTCATTTGGTGCATAATCTTAACAGTGTTTTTAATCATAACAATTAATGCATTAATTAATATAACTGTTTTTTAATGCATGTTTTTTTCCAACACACACGTGCTGAGTCTTCATTATAGTCTGCTGTCTGTGGTGTGTGTGTGGGGACCTGACTGCTTCATCTGGGTTGTGCCAGAGGTGGATCCTCATCACTTCCTGAGTTTAAAGCGCCATCTAGCGGATCCAGGAAGCGATTCGGTGCCTCTCTCTGTGTGTGTATCTCGTTTCTTGTCTCTGTTGTGTTCAAATTTCAGAAAAGTAAAAATAAAATAAATTTTAAGTCCAACAGTGAGAAGGCTGATTTACATATTTCATCACAGGGTCGTCATAATGTTTATTTTCTTTCTCAGAGACAACAGACTGAATTATATGAACTTAACCTTTTATTGTGGAAACTTCCAATAAAAGACAAACACCGTGGACACTGTGTGATGTGAGGCCGCGTTGACGTCAGGTGAATGAGGCGCAGCTCGTCCTCCTGCTCCGGAGCAGAGGTGGCTCGGTGGAGGTGCGCACTGTGCGCACTGTGCGCACTCAGCGCACCGCACCGCACCGCACCGCCCGGACACTGCAGTGGCGCTTCCCGTGCCGTCGCTGCGGCTGCTCGCTCCCGACGCCACGTCCCGCTGCAGACTTCCAGGACACAACGCGGGAGAGGAGGGGAAACGCCAGCAGCCATGGCCGAGTCCAACCCGCTGCGGGGGTTCCCCCGCCTGCGCCGGGCCGCGGTGAGCTCCGGTGGGGAGGTGGGGAGGTGTGGAGGTGGGAGGCTCCAGACAGGGCAGCGGTACCGCAGAGGTGGACGGGCTAACCCGGGATGTGTTAGACATCCAGCACGGCTCTGCGGTCAGAGCCAGGCGGCAGCTCGGTGGTCAGTGTCCGGGTATAGCACCGGGACAGACAGGCCAATGACAAATGTGCGCGCGCGCGCGTGCGGGTAGTGTGCGCGTGTTTGAACTGTGCATATAGCACGAGGCCGCATTGGATGTAGACACTGCAGTGTGAGTGTTCAAGTTGTGTCCCAGCTTTATGCCAATAAACGTGTAGTGTAGGTGTAAGTGTCATGTAAACACGTGACATCACTGCTGGATGATGATGATTATGACTTAGGAATGTGGAGGAATGTGCAGAATGGGGATAGGAATGTGGGATAGTGGGATGATAAAAATGAAAAGAAGTGAATAGTAAGAAAAGTGCCGAGTCAGCGAGAGGAGGTGATGGTCAGCTGCTGCTGCAGAGGCCAGAGGACTTAAACAGACTGACACAGACAGACAGTGATGCTGTGTTGAGCTTCACCACACTGCACGGCTTACACCATCCAGCTGTCAACACACCCGACATGTTCACCTCTTCTGCCTTGAGGTCCAGGGATTATTGTGACCAGGATACTGTGGCACTGGGTTTGGACTGATGAATAAAAATGAATTGTGGATAGAGAGAATCTGTGGTACTGGTGGTGCAAGAGTGAGCACAGGCCTAAGAGAAGCGTTTGTTTTGGTCTGAGATGCTAGTGCAAGTCTGACACCTACTGGCCATCATATCATTCAACCTTGAAGTAACTCTTGCTGAAGCTTTTCCCTCTAAGTCTCTGTTCTTCCAGCATCCAGGGATATGACTGAGCACTGAGCCAGCAAATAAAACAACTCACTTTCCCATTGCAGACGTCATTTCCAGGCAACCTGCATCTGATCCTGGTGCTCCACCCCAGCAGCCTGTTAAGCTCTGCCCCCAGTCCGTCCTCAAGCACTGACCTGGGCTTTCGCTTCAGCCAGGATGACTTCCTGTTAAAGATGCCGGTGAGACTCAAAAGTTGATGTTTACATGTTTTCAGAAAGATTAATAAAAAGGAAAAAAAATACGATACAGTTGATTTTTTTTTTCATTGAAGTTCATATAGAAATAATTCATTGCGTTATATTTACTTCTCCACATAAGCACTATCACCTGGTTTTGTCTGCTTCTGTCTACATGACAAACACACGTACGGCCTTGTCGTTCTGTGTTTTACAGGTGGTGATGCTGCGTTCGGTCGGTGAACTTCTGCGCTACATCGACGAAAACCACCTGACATCAGACTTTAATGCAAAAGTGGAGTATTGCCACAGTGACTGGATCGTCCTCCGCACGGTACAAACGTCTGACGCACACATAACACACATCTGTAAAATCTTATCAAACACACCCCTACTTATATATATATAAATGTGTGTGTGTGTGTGTATATAGATAGATAGATAGATAGATAGATAGATAGATAGATAGATAGATAGATAGATAGATAGATATAGATATATAGTTAGATAGATAGATATAGATATAGATATAGATACAGTATATAGATATAGTATACGTGTGTCTTTTAATAGTGGAATTGTGTTTGTGGTGTGTTGTTTGCAGTCCATTGAGACCTTTGCGGTGACAGTGAAGGAGATCGCCCAGCTGCTGCAGGGCTTTGGATCAGAGATCTCGGAGACCGAACTCCCAGACAAAGCCAACGCCATCGAGTTCCTGCTGCACACACACACGCACAGATACCGACAGCTGAAGGTTGTGGTCTCCTCCGTCTTGTCATCCTGCTCGCGCTGGATTAGTGTGGTTGGTTTGAGTTTTCGTTTGTTATCGTGTCTCTCTGCTGCTCCAGGATGACATCCACAGTGTGCTGAAAGAAGGGCGCCTGCTGCTGTCCAACCTGGAAACTGTCAAGGCCTCCAAGAAGGAGCCAGAGGAGGAGAAGGAAATCCAAACAGATATGGACACAGTTCAGAGGTGCAAGTGAAGAATGAACACAGAGAGAGAAATTAAAGGGGTTAATAGATGAGGGGATGCATAAGACATAGTATCACGTGTGTGCATGTGTGTTCCAGGCTCCTGACGCAGCTGCGAGACATGGAGGAGGCGTTTGATGGCTTCTTTGAGAAGCACCACCTGAAGCTGCAGCAGTATCTCCAGCTGCTGCAATATGAAAAGAGTTTCCAGCAGGTGGGATGACTGGTGTCTGTCTTTGCTGAACCTTGACCCCTGTGACCTTTGCCGTTTTGACCCTTTAACTGTGCATGCGTGCGTGTGTGTGTGTAGATGGATGAGATGCTGGAGCGGCTCTCCGCTCTGGAGAAGGACATTCCCTCTGTGGGAACCACGGTGGTTCAAACAGAACAACTGCTGAAAGACCTGGAGATGCTGGACAAACAGGCTCAGGTCACACACACACACACACACACACACACACATGACTGAGATTATTGGGGACTTCCCATTCAAAGCTTTGACTCGTGTTTGTGGATCAGGAAGAGATGGCCTCTGCCCAGGTGTTGATCCTGCACGGCCACCAGTTGGCCGCCAACCACCACTACGCCCTGGCACTCATCATCCAGCACTGCAACGAGCTGCGGCACCACTGTGACGTCATCACCCACGCCATACGCACCAAGCGGGCCTCGCTCACGCGAGCGCGTGACCTGCTGCATCGCCTCGAGGAGGTATGACATCCCTCATGGAAAAGAAAGGGGAAAGTCGTTCTCACAAATTAAAGTGTACAATGATTAAGAACTACTGAATAAAAAAAAAAACATCAACTTACAATTAATGTCCTGTGAATATTTTGTCTTTCTTTAATTTCATCCAAATAAAATAGCAGCAGTGTACCTTTAATTCTTAAATGTTGCCCTGTGGCTTTTATTTTTGTTTACGCAGGCGCTTAGGTGGTGTGATGATGGAGCATATCTGCTGGCCAGTCAGATGGTGGACAAGTTCCAGACAAGGGAGGGAGCTCAGGAGGCACTGCAATACCTGAGCTGCCACCAGGAGAGGGCGCCATCAGCACTGAAAAGCAGCCAGGACACTCTGAGCCTGGAGTTTGAAGCCATACTAACCCCACAGCTGCAGGTGACCCCCTCCCCGCTGCTACACTGACACTGACCCACACCCCCAGACGACCCGCGCCTGACCTCTACTTACACCACCTTCCTCTGTCAGTCCCAAATTTCCATGGTAACAGAGAAGCTGAAGTCGATGCAGTCCATGATCAGGAACAGGGAGCAGTGTCTGAGGAAGCTGGCGGATGTGCAGGTCAGACCCATCCAGCCTGTGGCCCCGAGACCTGAACCGGACCAGAACTCTCAACGCTGCAAGTCACCGCTCTTCTCCCCCAAACATGGTACGAGCCACTTTTCCTCACATCCATCCTGACAACAGGAAAACTGTTGTCTTGTGTTATATTGTTCCTCCTCTGCATTGTGCAATTACATCAGATCAGACACCTTCTGGTGTTTGACACATGTTTTGTACCTAAACACCTAAACACAGCCTCTCTATGTTTGAACTTGTTTCATCATCTCTGCAGGTGTAGATTTAAACGTGCTGAACTCCAAGTTTTCCTTCGACCTCCTCCCCGGCAAGAGGGCGGCGAGGAGGAGCAACAGCCAGCGCAAGGTGTGTTGGTGCTTTCACTTGTGTGTGGATAAGGAGAGGTAACGGTAAAGTACTTCACACTGACAGTGTTGCTGCGTTGTACTATATAACTGCAGATTATTCCACACGTGCGCTTGTATCATGTGCGTTTTGTTAGATCGAGGTGATGCACGATTACCAAGGCAACCGCAGCTGTCTGTACGGCCCGAACCCTGAGACAGATTCGGAGGTGGAGGACAACCCCGAGCAGGTCACACGGTATGCTGTCATTCACTGACCTAAAGCCTGACCTCTGACCCTTGCATCGATCAAGTCTTAGAGTGTAATCAGAATAAATCAATCACGGTGTTAATCAATCAATCACAATGCAAACTGTTTCATTTTTTCTTTTTTTTTTTTTTTAGTCTTTAGTTATTTCCCCTCTGCTCTTTTCTCATTCTCACTCTTTGCAGGCATATTATGAAGGAGCTGATAGCCACAGAGAGGATTTATGTGGACGAGCTGCTCTCTGTCCTGCTGGTGAGTTTGCTGTCGGGTGTTTTATGGCGCATTGATCTGAGAATCCGGCTGTTAAAGTGGGATAAGATTAAAACGAGACTAAGGTTTCCCTCTACAGCCAAGTGTAGTAATTGCGACAAATAAATAAACGTGTCCCTGGGGGAAAAAACAGCAAACAGGACGTGACCAAAGCTATAATCAATTTATTGCTTCCACCTCCCACTAATTCAAACACCCAGTCAGCTGACAGCGGCTCTCCGGCTGTCGCTCTCCTCTTATGCTCGCTCCTAATTGACACCAGCTGTGTGCAGGAGGAGGGTTGAGCACACCTGAAGTGGAAGAGGGAGAGAAACAGCACCACACCCACCCCAACACATACAGCTCCAGTCCTGTATACATATTATTATAAATAATAATATGTATACAGGACTGGGGTGTGCAGGACGATTATAAATAATAATAATAATTAATAATAATAATAATAATAATGATAATAATAATGATGATAATAATAATAATAATGATGATGATGATGATGATGATGATGATGATAATAATAATAATAATAATAATAATAATAAATGTCAGCACATGTTTCATGATGTGTCATAATCAAAGAGTGGAAACACTTTTTTGAATTTCACGTTTTCCCCTTCCCTGTACAGTTCTGTGTTTCACTTGTTCTCTTCTCGTATCAGGGCTACGGGGCAGAAATGGAGGAACCATCCATGTCTTATCTTCTTCCCTCAGCTCTGCGCAGCCAGAAGGACGTTCTGTTCGGCAACATGCCAGAGATTTACCAGTTCCACAGCAGGCGAGCCACTCATAGTCAAACTGTCTGAGCTCGCAAGCTGTTTGCCAACCTCTCCTCTCCTCCTCTTTTCATGACAATCCAATTTCCTGTCGTTTCTCTCTTCTGATTTTTCTCTTCAGAATCTTTCTTCAAGATCTGCAGAGCTGCCTGGAGAGCCCAGAGCGGGTGGGGGCTTGCTTCATACGGCGGGTGAGCAATCAGGAGGGTAAACATGAGGATTTGGCGATGTGACATATCACGCATAAATGTGTACATTTGTGTGTGTGTGTGTGTGTGTGTGTGAGCAGAAAGAGAAGTTCCAGGTGTACGAACGTTACTGCCAAAACAAGCCTCGGTCCGAGTTGCTATGGAGACAGTGCTCCGAATCACCATTCTTCCAGGTAGTTACAGACTGCATATTAAACATGGTCAATAATTCTGACTGTTGTCAATATTTCATTTTCTTATCGAGGCTGGTACAAATCAGGCAGCAGAAATCTGTCGATAATGATCATTTGTCTTTGGCTGTGTCTTGGCAGGAGTGCCAAAAGAAGCTGGACCACAAGCTGGGTCTGGATTCCTACCTCCTGAAACCAGTCCAACGTCTCACCAAGTACCAGCTGCTCCTCAAGGTCTCTGTTCATCAGTCAGTCGGCGGTGCAGATAATAGTTTTTAGATTACACGTCCATCAAAACCATCGTTAGGAAACGTCTGACAAATAACTGCGAACGTCTGAGCTAAAATCACTCAGTCTTTTTCAGATATTGCTTTGATTTGCAAAACATAAATGATGTTGTTATATTAACGGAGAGGATACGACACACAAGTCAAGCGACTGTAAACTAGATCATAAACAGTGACTAACACAGAGCTGTCAACCTGCATCTCTGTCCTCAATCAGGAGCTGCTGAAGCACTGTACTCAGGAGCGATACCGCTGTGAGCTCCAGGAGGCGCTGGACTCCATGCTGGAGCTGCTAAAGTCTGTCAACGACTCCATGCATCAGATAGCCATCACTGGATATCAGGTACCGGCTGGTCAGAGCAACAGAGAAGACACTGGACAGTTATTACATGTTGAACCTCCGTCCACGTCCACGTGTGTGTCCCAGGGTGATCTCAGCAAGCTGGGCCGTGTGGTGATGCAGGGCGGCTTCAGCGTGTGGATCAGCCATAAGAGGGCAGCGGTGCGGATGAAAGACCTGGCCAGGTTCAAACCCATGCAGAGACACCTCTTCCTCTATGACCGCGCGCTGCTCTTCTGCAAGCGCAGGGACGAGGACCATCACGACAGGACGCCCTTCTACAGCTTCAAATCCTGCCTCAGAGTAACAATGCATAGTACACTCACTTCATTAGGAACACGTAGCGACGCCCAGTGCAGCCGCATTCAGCAGCACTTGACACTTCATGATGTTCATGTTAGACGTCCCCTGTCTTAAACGTCCCCTGTCTTAACTATGATGTATTATGAACTGAATGTCTTTCCCTCTCTGTCTAGATGAGTGAGGTGGGAATCACAGAAAATGTGAAAGGGGACGTGAAGAAATTTGAGATCTGGTACAGGGACAGAGAAGAAGTGTACATTGTTCAGGTATTTGATTTTTGTGTATCGCAACTCGAAAAGCCAGTTTTCAGTAGTACCCAGTTTGACAGTGTGTGTTTCAGTGTGTGACGTTTAGTTTATTTCACTCACGCAACGCTGTGGTTGTAAGCTGTGCCGTTCTTTGTGCGTTTCTGTTTGTGCGTGTCTGTCCAGGCTCCCACAGGGGGTCCTCTAATTACTCTCTCTCAGCGCTGCAGAGAGACAGAGAATGTAAAACCCTGAAATGGGACACAACTAAATGTAAACCGCTTCATCAAACGTATCAGTTTGACTGTGAAGCGCTCTCAGCGCTGCAGAGAGTGCCGGCACCTCCACAGCTGTGTTTACTTATGTAAAATGGCCGGCCGGCCGGCCGGCCGGCGGGGGAGGGGGGGGGTTCTCAACCCCTACGGTGTGTCAAGAGGGACAAGAGGGACAAAAGGCAATTCACCATAATAAACTCTTAGTTTAGCGTGGTGGACATCTGGTGGCACAATGTATGCACAATGGCACAATGAGTGTATCGCCCCATGAAAAAAACATGTATTAGCTGCACCGTATTATAAGCCGCAGTGTTCAAAGTGTGGGAAAAAAGTAGCTGCTTATAGTCCGGAATTTACGGTACCCAGTTTGTGTTTCAGTGTGTGACGTTTAGTTTATTTCACTCACGCAACGCTGTGGTTGTAAGCTGTGCCGTTCTTTGTGCGTTTCTGTTTGTGCGTGTCTGTCCAGGCTCCCACAGTGGAGGTCAAAGTCGCCTGGCTGACGGAGATTCGCAAAATTCTCACCAACCAGTTGAAACTGTGTCAAGGTTTCTGTCTTTGCTATGATTTGGCTACTTCCTTGACGTTTCTGTCTTTCTTTTAAAAATCTTTAATCATCCCCTGCTCTCTTTCAGATGACACTCATCCTCTGTCGCTTTCAGACAACCATGTTTCTGACAGGTGATTGTCTATGCATGACCTCTGTTATCCTCAGCGTCAGTCTGTGACCCTCTGTTGTGTGGTGGTGAGAATGGGAAGACTCGCTTCAGAAATTTAAAGCTCGATGAACTAAGGAAAAGGTTTCTCTATCTATCTGTGGTGATCATGATATATAATTTAATTTCTGAACCATTTACCATTTTATCTTTTATCGCAAAGCATTGCGGTTATCTGTACAAAAAATTTATGACGTTTTTAAATTCTATAAATGTAGTTTTTGTAAATGGACAAGTATTATCATCTTTGTCGTTACGCCTGAGAGCTGGTACTCAGGACTAGTTTGCCTCCAGATGGCTTTAACACTTTCCATGCTGACTTTCAGGACCCTGGAGAGCGCCTGACACTGAACGCGCTACTGGAACCTTTTCCAGTTGTTATGATGTTTTATCGCTGCTGGTGGTTTTATTATTAAGTTGCCACATTCCCCTGGTTTACCCAGTGTTTAACAGTGTGTGAGGGGGATGGTCTGAAGACCATGTTGACCATGATTGAAAGCCACTGTATTAACATGTTGCCAGGCTGCTTAAACAGTCCTTAAGCATGTCAACAGTTAATGCTATTGATCCAGATGTTGAACACGCGACTAAACATTAAAGAGTCAGTGAATGATAGTGAAAAGGACTAGAGTGCACCTGTCAAATGTATCAAGAGAAAACTACCCATGAGGAAGTCGGTTAAAACCATAAACAATGAACTTATAGCTGTTGTTAACTGAAATATTATCAGCAATGTAGGCTTAGTTTGTGTGTGTGTGTTTGCGTGTGCGCTTGTGGAGATGTTCTTCCTAATAGCATGCTAGCATGGAATGAATTATATAAGGGATTGGTTTGTTTGAGTGTCACAATTTTCGAGATTGAGAATATTTGCATGTTTTTTGACCAGGTGTTAGAACGTGGCATATTAGAATATGGAACATGATGCATAACATAACGTGCTACAAGAACCCAAAGGAAAATCTGTATGTTATCTATTGTCAACAATTGAAATGTCATGAAAAGGACTGGCTGTTTTTGGCTTTGTCATGAGATTTGTTGACAACATAAAATAACGTCAGCCTTTTCCTTTCAATTTTGAGGATGATATTTGAGCACGGAATAATCCTGACCTGTGCACATAATAAGTTTATAGTCATATGACAATTGTAGAGATTTAAATTTTACTTAGCAGATGGGTATACTGTGTCTACTCATCTGCCATGCTAGTGCTGTTTAATCCAAAGCGTTGTATGTGTAATTTTCTATTTATTTCCATATATTGCAGTGATCTGTGGAGACAAATCAGTATTTGCAATGTAAACGCAAAGATCCTTCGAAATCAGACACTGAAATATATGTGACTGTGAACCTAACTGAATGCTGTAATAATGTATAAAACAGGATGTGGATGAGCTTGTTTTGTGACACCGTGGATGTTGTTGTTGTTGTCGTTTGTTTTTTTTGTTGTGGTCTGGTCCCGGTCCCGTTGTGATGCTCTTTAGTGCATCCGAGGTGTGTGTGTCGTGGGGCGGATCGTCGGTGGGGGCCTGCTCAGCGTGTCTCCCTGTTCCTCACAGCTCCTCGGCAACAAGCCACTCCCACAGGCTCCGGTCCGAGGAGTCGGTCCACAGCAGCACGGCCCACTCTGACCCTGTGATTCACTCGCCTCGACGCAGTGGGTCACCTTTTTCCTACCATCACGTCATACACACACACAAAAAAAATCACAGCGATATTCTGAATGGGTTGTTCAAGTGTTGCCTGTCGCCTGCAGGTTGGCCTGATCCCGCCCACTCAGTGACAACATGCGAAGGCCTGGAGGACTGGGGCGCCACTGACCTCTCCAACCTCTCGGACTCAGAGGACGAGGATCAGCCTGGTCCACTGGTACGTTTTTGTTACTGTCATACCAGAGAAAACTGTTCAGCTGAGAGGAATTTATTCCTGTGTACCTGCTGTTGGTGCCAGTATCATGGCTCCTGGGTTTACTCCTCCTGTCATCTGTTGCAGGTGGCTGGCAGGTACAGAGTCATGGTGGAGAGCAGCATGGCCAGCACCGACGACATCATCTTTAATTGTGGCGATGTCATTCAGCTGCTCCACGAGGACTTGTCAGGAATGTGGTAATGCAGCTGTGTCTGTCAGTCACGACGCGTCGAGCTAGTTTAACGTTCAGGTGTGAACAAATCATCTGGAGATGTTCTCTGAGTCTGAGGCTGAGTTGTGTTGCGTGTTTACAGGATGGTGAGGAATATAAGTCGAGGAGAAGAAGGGCGTGTTCTGCCCGAGGACCTGCACAGGATTCTGGGGGAGACCTGCTGAGAGCCAATCAGAACGGATAGATGACACCTGTGTCCATCTAATTTTTTCATTCACTTGGTTTCTTCTCTCAGTTAATTCACCTGCATATAGATATACACACACACACACACACACCATTAACTTCCTGACCAAAAGGGGACCTTTGACTCATCATGAGACTGAAGCACAACATCAGCCACGTCAGAACACTGTGACGCTGTTCACCTCATACCTGTCTGTTCCAGCATTGTGCAGTGGACTGAAGACATCGAACCCGGAGCTTTAATTCATCCACACAAAAATGATATTTCTTTGTTGTTTTGTCATCTCTATTTTCTCATGAAATACCACTGAAACACACACACACACACACACACATGCCAATCAACATATCATCACCGCCCATGTGCCAAACAGCTTCAGCCACTCGTTGTGGCTTTAGCTTGTACAGTACAGTTACATCGCCACCTCATGGACAACAGCTTTACCTTGTCTTATTCTTTTGAAAGTGTTTAAATTGCCCTTGCGTCCTACAGCATCCAGTGATTTTTTTTTGTAGCTTTATTGACTTGTGCCTCTGCTGTAACTACCACTGCTACCACGAGATGAGACAAGCTTTATGTTTCTCCTCGTTTGTCGCTCTGCATGGACAAATCAAGCAAACACCCACTTTTTTTCTATGCTGCTCCTTTTCACCTACAGGGAAACTTTGCTCAGTGTTGGGTAGTAACTGTATTTAGAATAGTGTAGAATACAGTATTTATAATTACCAGCTGAACTACGATAGTGACATCATTTACATTACTTTACCGATGTCTGAGGCTAAAGAAACAATTAGAGACGCAATGAAACCAAGTATTAAAAGTGGTTATGAAGACACTGCCACTATATGCTGAGGGTAGACAGTGAAGTTATGTAGGTTACTCACGCAATGTACAGTATAATAGAATTTTGGTCAACAGTCATCTAAAAAATAATGTTTGTTTAGATAATTAGACGACATTCTATCTATTGATCAAAGGTCTATGTGCAAAAATCCTGCTGTTGTTATAAATCCACCCAACCTGCAACATCATCAACATATTGTTACGGGTTAGATCCATCTATTGTTAGGCTGTAATATGTCTCTAGCTGCTTTTGCGCATTATGCACTTTGGATATGTTGAATCCTTGTCAAACGCCTGTACAATCATACACAGTGTATATGATTATTTTCCAAAATATAAGCACAGGGATCGATTGAAATCAGCCTGACTGATGTGATTTCTTTCCAACATATTGGAGTCTTACAGACAGGATGCGTTTCCCTATGTTGTCTGATTAGATGTCCACTTGGGGACTATGACGGCATGTGCACACTGGGTTTATTAATAAAACTTAAATAAGGGTGAGAGTGAATTTGTTATTTCAGATCTCAGTGTATCTGTGATAGAATTAAGTGGACCAGGACAATATTATTTACACTTGTAATCTCTGTCTATACAGTACGTCTGTTAATTCCTGCCCCCAGAATGTTGCTCCACAGCATGGGGAGAAGTTTCTTGGCAAGCTCAAGAATGAAATTCACACTATTCACATTTTGATTGACTTTTATTGGAAAGTCAAAATTAACCTTAGCATTGGACTGAAGAATAAAGTAACCTTTCATATTGTCAAAATCCAAACAAGTTTATTTTCTTGACAGGCATCTGTGCATGTTTTTTTTTTCAGCTGTTAATTTGAATTCCTGTTTTCTGACTGATCCATGGGTAGTACCGTGACACTCGAGTGTAGATGCCATACTTCCCGTCCTTGGCACACTCCTCCCCCCAGCTGACGATACCAGTCAGGAACCAAGTGCCTTTGTAATTGGTAGCATGCGGACCCCCGCTGTCCCCCTGGCACGCATCCATCTGTTTATTTTCAAAGCCAGCACAGAACATGAAACGTGTGATGTGGTCTCGACTGCTCTGTTTACATTGGGTGCGATCCACGTAGGGAACCTCCAGCTTCTGAAGCTTGGTGGCGTCGATGCCCAGGAATTTCAGCCGTCCCCATCCACTCACCAGGGAGCTGCTGGACTCCCTCAGTATGCTCTCGATAAAGTCTTTGGGGCCCAGGCAGATTGGACGTCGCTGATTGGACAGTTCCACTGGTTTGGCGAGCTTCAGCAGTGCAATATCATGGTTATATGGTGACGTCGTAAAATCGTACATGTGATGGATATGCTGCTCTGCCACCACATGATCTCGCTCAGGACCTTCATCCATAACCAAATCGTGTTCACCTGCAAACATAGACTCATTTATTTCCTGAAGCAGGCAACATGTGTGATGGTGCTAGCATCACACATGTTGACATAAGTAACAAGAAAAATAATATTCTATTACTATGAAACCGAAATTAAAAATCTGCACTGATCTGCACTGCCACTAACATTAAAATAAAAACAGCAGTTGTGAGTCAGTTTTTTAAAAACATTGATTACTGTTGTGATCATATACATATGATTTGTTTGTCCTACCCACTCTAACGAAGAAATCCTGGTTGGGGTTTTCAACCTGCACCAGGCAGTGGGCAGCAGTGATGACCCAGAATTCACTGAGCAGAGCTCCTCCACAAAAGGACTGAGCTCTCCCAAGGGTAACAGAGTGAGACATCAGGGATACCTACAAACACTCAGCATTACTGCCGTTTCTTTCCACCTTTTATCTCCTGCTGTTAGGTAAGATCCTGCAATTATCTGGAGAAATTCCTGGGAATACATTTATATTAAAAAATATATATTGATCCCAAGTCTTCATTTTTGCATCACACTACCTGCCATGGTATCTCTCCAGGAATGGCGTCATCGCCTCCCACAATCCTCTGGTCAGTGTTTTCTTCTGCTGCGATGGTGGGGAGAGTGGGGAAGAAAGCCCAGGAGGGTTTTTTCTCTGCGCCGCTGCTCGTCCTGTCAGCCTCAGCTGGATCTACAGAGGCGCTTGAACCTGACTTTGCTTGGCGAACGTCTACTACCGAGTCCACAGCGATGTCAGAATCATTCTCAGGGAGGTTGTAGTCATCGTATAACTGTGTGATGTTGTCATCATAGTAGTCATCCTGAAGAGCACCACTGAAATTGAAGCTCCTCACAGTGGCTTTTGTCTCATTTGATGCCCGTGGGATTATGAGGGACCTGCCGACGGCTTTGGAGGACAAGATCACATGACCACAGCTGAACGGTCCTGCACAGAAAACGAGGCCAAAATAAAGGGAAACATGACGTGTTTTTAATATGATGAAAATAACAGTGTTGATTTTATAACCGCTGCTGCTGTTTGTACAAATGTTTGATGTATTATGTATGGCGGACGGTTGGAGCTGGCAACGTGAAGTGGAGATTTTCAGTATCAATTAATAATCAACCTGTCAATAACAACTGTAAATGATATGCCTTATTTGACAGCTCTAAACAGCAACACACTGTTTATGAGTCAGTCTTAATGGATACCAAAGGGCTGAGAGATGATTCAAGCTTTCTGTCCTATTGCTGTTTAAGAGTCTGCTTGTATATCACTTGTAATGGCTGTCTTTTAGCGCGTGAGGAAATCAGCAGCACTTTCAATTTCCATCCTCTGACATGTGGGGGCAATATATGATACAGGTATTAATTAACATGTAAATCTTATGCAGTGCTCTTTTATGGACATGCAGATGGCTATAGCCAGCGCTTCCTTATATGGTCCCGATTTTTTGTGCTGCATTAAATATAAGCACATCATGCATTCCTTGTATTGAAAGCAATATATTGTAGTGGCAACTCAGCAACTAAGTATACACACACACAAAAAAAAAATACAGAATCACCTATTGGCTCGCAGCTCCTCTTGTCTGGGCCAAGTCTATACCCGGCTGCACACTGGCAGACCGTTCGATCTGCCTGCATCGCACAGAAATGCGAGCACCCACCATTGTTGACCGAACACTGTTTAGTCACCTCTGGAAATAAGAAGAAAAAAAACATTGATCCTTTTGTGTGTTGTCTCAGCACCCACACTAATGACATATATATTGATATTGCAAAAATTAAAAAGAAAAATGATCGTTTACTGTTTCCCCACACAGTCTGTCACACTCACCGATCTCACAGTTTTTGCCACCAAAGTTTGGTTTGCACCAGCAAACATAAGAACCAACACCATCTTCACATACGCCTCCATTCTGGCATGGGGGTGGTATACACTGGTCACCATCTACACAAAATTCATAATCAGATACACACAGGCTTATAGATGATTACACACTGAATTACACACTGTCCCTCAGTTGACTTACCAATGTAGCCGGCCCAGAACTCCATCTCAAAGAGAAACAAAGGTTGATGACAAAGTTCTGCCAATAAACTCTATAGATAAACCAATTCATTGTGTTTGTGTGCAACCTACAGTTTTCTCATCGTTCTCAAACACCTCCCTGGCCTCCTCCATTGAGCATGTTTCCTCTTTGCACTCCCGTTCCAGATTGTCCTTCAGCATTTCTTCAAGATGGCCACTGTTATACCGGCGTTGGCGCTGCAGCACGGTGTGTGCCGCCTGCTGAGAGACGAACACAGCTCCTGAGGAAGTCAAGAGGGACATCCTGTTGTTATTGTGCGTCTTCTGATCAAATATCACATCACTCATGTCTTCCAAATATTTTTGGCCCTCTGACATTTGCCTTCCTTTTGAATCCATACATGCACTTTTGTTGTTTACCTGTGTTTTCCTGCGTGATTTCATCCGCCAGTCCGTACACCGTCAGCATTACTGCTGCGACCAGGGCCAGTAAACAAACCCCAGCCATCTTGTTGCTGTCAGCTGTCCGTCCGCTCTCTAATGGTAGGACTAATCCACAACTCCAAAGTACAACTCACTGTTTGCTCACAGACCATGTGCGTTTGTTAACATCTGTCTGTGGGTGCAAGTGAGAGGTGCAGGTGAGGATAGGGGGAAATGAGTGTATGGTACTGAATGTGAGTATACATGACAAGAGAGAGAGTGGGAGGGAGGGAGAGAGAAAGAGAGAGAGGTATAGTGACCAAGTTTCAGTCAGATTGAAATTGAGCAACAGCAAATATTGACTGTTTCAAGACTCAAATGGGGACAAAAACTGTCCAGTGCTGGCAAAGTCCCCAGAGGTGACCTGTTGCAATGTGTTTATTGACTTGACCAGCTATTAGTCATGTACTACCAGAATGTGCCTCTCCCACACACACGTACGAAACCATTTGAGCACAATTCCATAATTGTGAGGATCCAAACTTCATCTTATACAGATGTCAACTAAAAATAATGAAAATATTTTTCATATACAAAGCAGGACTCAGCGATAAAACAATTCAGTCAATGTGTTCTGTATTTATGGTTTAATAAAATCATAGTCACCTAATTTTAGCAAACTACACAAATAATGCAATGAAACCAACATTGCTGAGTCGTTTTGACTATTGTTCATTTGTGCTATTGTTACACTATAATTCAACCTTTTTTAATCTAGTATAATTATCACTCACTGAATGTTAGGCAATTAGAATATAATTAAAACCCATCAGTTGCTCATGTATTTTACATGCTACAGTAAAGTCTATCCCAAACTCTAACTTCATCTCAGGCCAGAGCAGTTTCAAACTCTGTGGGGGCCCAAGATGTGCAAGATGTTGTTTCAGGGCCCCTATTTTACCAGACAACAATGGTAAAATCCCTAACCCATTAGATGATCCAGGAACATGCCACAATCTATTACACTTCATCATAAAACTGAACGACTTAAGTTGCCACTCAAGCAAGATAACTGATAAAAAATTATAATACAAGAAAAACAATAATCCTCTGTACGTCAATAAATAAAACAGATACTGAGTGTTGAAACGAAACGTTTATTTCAGGTTTCAGCAAGAACAACTCAAACCTTCACAGCAATACAAATATTATGGTTAAAACAAAGCACAACAACAAAAGCTTGACTCTGCTGTGGGAATGGAGGCAGAATTGTTTAAAATAAAAATTAAGACATTTACAAAGAGCAACTTTTGATTTTGAGTAACAGCAATAACGAAAGTTTATATGATATTAAGCACAAGCATCAATTAGATTCATTGATACGAAACAGGTTTTTAAATGAAACATCGGATGAATGACAAGATCACATTGGGTATGGAGTTGTAATGTATAAGTGTGACATCCTCTGTCCTAAACACACAAGGGTGAGGGGAAAATGCAGGAACCTCATGTGAGGAATCCCTCCCCCAGGATGGACAGAAGTACAATAGATGTGTATGTATACAGAACATAAACAAAATTACAATTTTGAGACAGAGAAAGCAGAGCAGTAATGTAACACTGTCAGACTATTTGTTATGACATTGTGATTTACATGTATGTAAAAGGCTTGTATGTTTTACTGTTGTGGTGGCAGTGGACCACAGGCAGAGCATACGACTTGAAATCCTTGAACCTGATTTCCACAAATGCTTTAGGTTCACTTTGTCTACTGGTGGTTGTGTTGCTCTAGGACAAACATGGTTGTATCTAGGCATAAGGAGATAAGAGCATACCACGTTGAGCTGATTCACAAAACAAGATGGATCCTTGTCTTGTTTTGGAAACTGTACAACCATGGCACACTACACAGTTAGGATCAATGGTCAGATTTCCTCACACACAGAGAAGAAGGGGAAGGAGAAAAGCCTTCCATGAGTCGACTCAGTTAACCTTGTTCTCTGCAGTGTAAAGGAGACCAGCTCATAAAATCCTGACTGATTTACAAATTAAGAAAAATCCAAAGAAACTCTGATCCTGCCATTAAAAGGCACTGAGACTTTTAATTGAACTCTTGATTTTCTAAAACAGTACAAGTTGTTTAGAGACTCAAGCGTCGAGTTGCAGACCGCCAGAGCATCATGTCTGAATCTGAAGAAACAATTGGTCAATTTACAATCATGGATTTCAAGTCGTCTGCTTTGTTGGTGGTTGAATGGTGGCATGGGTGGTACAGAGTAAAGAGGGTTTTCCCAAGTTAGCTAAATCACACATTACTATTACTAACTCAGTAAAAGTCCAAAGATGTGTGTAGTTTTCAGTGGGGATAGATGGTCCTGTGTTTGAGAGTCTTTGGCTTACGTAGTTACAGTTCATAGAAAACTGTTAAGGCAAGGTAGTTGAAGTGTTCATGTATTGTGGTCTGCAGGCACAGACAGACCATTAGAGGTGAGGCCTGAAGGTCAAGGCAGTGTCCAGGGGTTGGTCAGCTCAGGTCACAGGTCCTTACACTTGAACATCAGAAAAAGAAAAAAAATCAGTGAATACACACACATACATACATACATATATATATATAGCAAGTGGACAATATATCTGTCAGTCCATACCTGAAGACATTTCTTGGCAAAGAGCATCACCGTCAAAGAGCGTGGGGTGCGGCTTGGCTGCCTATCCATGAAGGAGCATCCCTGGGTAATGGTGTCCTACATCGATCTCTCTGCTGGCACGTGAAACTGAACCCACTGTGGCCCTTCATCATCAGCTGGCTTCTGTGTTCTGCACCTCCTGACCCAAAAAGCACAATTAGATATTTCCTTTGTAATTCTGTTAGAATTTGTCATAGATTTAGGGGGGTACCATAGCTCACCTGTTCGAGTGTGCGGTCAAGTCTTACCACTGCCGCCAGGGTTTGAATGCATCCCATGTCCGATGCTGGATGCCATTCCCAGAGTCTCCCAGCTGCCTTTCCTGTTCCTAAACTGACATTTCATTTATGTCAGAATACCCCAAATGTAAATCAGAGGAACTGACAGACCACAGGCAGAGCATGCAACTTGAAATGCTTGAACCTGATTTACACAAATGCTTTAGACTCACTTTGTCTACAAGTGGTCGTGTTGCTCTACATTATAAACATGTTTACATCAATTGCTGGTTGTATCTAGGCATAAGGCGATAAGAACATACCACGCTGAGCTGATTCACAAAACGAGATGGATCCTTGTCTAGTTTTGGAAACTGCACAGCCATGGCACACTACACAGTTAGGATCAATGGTCAGATTTCCTCACACACACACAGAGAAGAAGGAGAAGGGGAAAGCCCTTCCATGAGTCGACTCGGTTAACCTTGTTCTCTGTAGTATAAAAGGAGACCAGCTCATAAAATCCTGACTGATTTACAAATTAAGAAAAATCTTTAACAGGCACACAGAGAACTTAACTCTCAGGTGGTCTTCTAAAACACTTAAAAATGTTAAAAGGGACTCGAGGGTCAAGTTACAGACCCCTTAAACATCAAGTCAGAATAAAATGTTTATAAAGTGATTACTATGTTAGGTCAAATTAGGATCGAGCATTTCAAGTCAACATACACAAAACACAGACACACAACACACACAAAATAAAAATCACACACACACACACCCCCAAACCCAGGATGTGAGAAAAAGAAAAGAGCATCTTCAATACATGACGTTAGGCAGTAGAAAGAAAGATAAGTGGGAACAGTACAGCAGCTGAGACACAACACAGTCGTGACACAATGGCCATGTAGGAAAGAGACAGGGCAATATGCTTAGGCCATGTGACACAGCAGCCAACACACAGCCCACAAAATCATTATAGAGAAAATGGAGCAAGAAATGGCAAAAGGGCAGCTCCGCAGCCAACAGGACAGTCACAGAACTGCGGCCAAGCAAAACCACAAATAAAGAAAAATGGCACTTACTTGTTTGTAGGTCCAAAAATGTTGTGATGTGCAAATAATACATTTATTTTGGATTTGTCATCCAACAATGTTAGCTGACCAAATGGGTGCTCCTCTTGATCGGTCAAGCTGAAATAAATGGTTTGTTGAAACCCCAGGCCTTAAATAGAAAAAATGACTTACAGTTGATGTTCCACCACCAGGAACTGCAATTCAGTGATCCACCAGGAGCCACTGGTCAGTCATTCCCCAGGAATTAGCAACAGGCTAGTCACTATCTTCATACTCCATTCATTCCATATGCCCATCTAACAATGTTAAATGGACAAACGGGGGCTCCTCTTGGTCAGTCAAGCTGAAATAAATGGTTATGGAAACCAAAATCCCAACCCACATAAAGAGAAAAAAAAAAGATACACAGTTGATGTACATCCACCAGGAGCTGCTGTTTGCTGATCCACCAGGAAATGGCAACAGGCTACTCACCATCTTTATAATGCATTTGGAGGAATAATGCAAATGGGTGCTTCACTTGGTCGGTCAAGCTGAAATAAATGGTTTGTTAAAACCCCTACACTTAAGTAGAAAAAAAGACTTACAGTTGATGTTCATCCACCAAGAGATGCTGTTTGGTGATTCACCAGGAGCCGCTGGTCAGCGATCCACCAGGAAATGGCAACAGGCTAGTCAGCATCTTCATAATCCATTTGTCCCCTATGCCCATCTAACAATGTTAGATCTAACAATGTTAGATGGACAGATGGGGGCTCCTGGTCGGTCAAGCTGAAATAAATGGTTTGTTAAAACTCCAGCCCATAGATAGAAAAAAAAAAGGACTTACACTTGATGATGTTCACACTTGATGTTCAGTGATTCACCGGGAGCTGCTGTTCAGTGATCCATCGGGAAATGACAAATGCTGGACTCAAAATGCTGGACTCAAAATGCTGGCTTCTCTTGGTTGGTCAAGCTGAAAAATGGTTTGTTAAAACCCCAGCCTATAAATAGAAAAAAAGACTTACACTTGATGTTCATCCAATAGGACCTGCCCTTTGCTGATCCACCAGGAGCAGTCATGCAGTGATCCACCAGGAAATGGCAACAGGTTAGTCACCACCTTCATAATCCAGTTCTCCATCTTACATTGTTAGATGGAGAAATGGAGGCTCCTCTTGGTTGGACTAGCTGAAATAAATGGTTTGTTATGGCAAGCAAAACCCCAACCCATTAAAAGAAATAAAAAGACTTACAGTTGATGGAGGCCCACCAGGAGCCACTGTTTGATGATCAGTCAGGAAATGACATGGAAATGCTGTTGCAAAATGCTGGATACAAATGCCGGCGCAAAATGCTAGGTTCAAAATGCTGGGTTCAAAATTCTGGATACAAATGCCGACGCAAAATGCTGGATGCAAAATGCTGGATTCAAGTGCCGATGCAAAATGTTGGGTTCAAAATACTGGATACAAATGCCGGCGCAAAACGCTGGATGCAAAATGCTGGATTCAAGTGCTGGCGCAAAATGCTGCATTCAAAATGTTGGATGATGGCATGGCGATCATGTTGAAATGATGAACTGGTGAAAAATGACTCATCCGGAGTTCTGGCTTTTATAAAGTTAGCCAAGTTGACTACGGGAGCCAATTGGTTGACTTGGATGGAAATTGTCTAACATATTTGGGTTTCTACTTTCGTAATTTTGACGTTTAACACCGTTGTGACGTATTTATATGCTCTTTCGTCTGCAACCACATTTTTAGGGAAGAATAACTATGAACAAATAATTTGTTTCTTTCCTCCACCAAAATGAAGAATCTAACCACTTTGGAGACCCACATAAAGAGGACGACATGGCAGCCATCCATAAAAGAACTTAAAATGACTCTTACCTTTCGTAGACTCACGTCCGGAATGAGAGACACAGAGGAAATGATAGAGGATAGAGGAAAAGCGGTCGAGGCACGGCGGCCATGATAATCGGTCGAGGCACGGCGGCCACGATATGCGGTCATGGCACGGCGGCCACGATATGCGGTCATGGCACGGCGGCCATGATACGAGAGAGATAGATAGAGAAGAGGGAGCAGGGCGGCAGCCCATAAGAAAGTTTCAGTCTTACTGTTCCACTATCTTCATGATGATCATCCTGGAAAAAAACAAACAAACAAAACACACAATCTTAGATATGCAGTAACAAAAGTAACAAAAAAAAATTTGTCAAAAAAAATGGCATTATTGTAAGAAAGTAGTAAAGAAAAACTGTGTACGTTTAAGCTAGCAAAGTATAGCCTAATACATGTTCTAATAAATGTAGCAAAAAGGGAGACTGCAACAAAACCAATAATCCAACTGCTACAATGGTCCACAATAATCAACAATATTAATCAACTAATATTAAATAATGATGGGTAAACATTTAGCCCAGGCTAAGTTAGCTAGCTAGCAGGACAAACAAACAAACCTCCTGAAGGCTCGGCGGTACACCGTTAGCCCTTTAACCCAGCCACCCAGCTGACAAACAAACACCTCACCTTCATTCCTACACTCGCTTTCTTCCTCCGCTTCCTCCTTCTCGCGTCTTCTCCGCTGCACTTGGATGGACTCCGTTTGACGCCATGACGGCGTTCACCACGCGTATCCTCACTTAACGCGAACGATGGCCACCTGTTTATCGTTCCCATCATACCTGTCGGCTGACGTCACTCACTGCGCAAATCCAACGATGTGGGCGTAATTATTGCCACAAAAACAGCATAGACACGCTTTAACATTGCGGCCCATTTTACTCCTATATCCTACATTTATTTTTAAACATAAAAAGGATAACGACGGCTAAGTTTGCTGAGACAGGTCATTTCAGGGGTCCCCTAGTGGTCAGTGGTGTGGTCCGCATGTAGGGTGCTGAGGCGTGTGTGATTAGGCTGTGAGTTCCAGGGGGCGTGGCTAATCTCTGTGATTGACAGTTGTGTCAGCTGGCCTTGATCCAGCAGCTCCCTGGCCACCGCAGCCTCGTGGAGACTTATTAGGCTGCGGATGATTTATTTATATGGATGTGCGCAAAGATTGCGCATCCCTCTTCTCTATCTTATAAAATAAAAGTAATATAGACTCCTCAGCAGGAAAAACAGATACTTGTGAAGGAAGATGACAATTAGCACATTATTTACTCTCTGCCACTGGATCACTGTCCTGTGAACAGTTGCCAGATGTGGAGGGGGTGGGGGTGGGGGTTGTCAAGGACAGCAAGGATGCAATATGTAAATATGCAGATGGGGGCAGGGCAACATTCATATCATCCATGTACAGTATTTATGGTCAACAAACTGGAAGCTGGTGAGAAGACTGGTTGCAGGGTTGGTATGGTCTACTTGCATTAACTCTACACTACTGAAGACCTTTTGTCAGCTTGCGAATCCCTCTTCTCTATCTTATAAAATAAAAGTAATATAGACTCCTCAGCAGGAAAAACAGATACTTGTGAAGGAAGATGACAATTAGCACATCTCTGCCACTGGATCAGTGTACTGTGAACAGTAGCCAGATATGGAGGGGGTGGGGGTGGGGGTTGTCAAGGACAGCAAGGATGCAATATGTAAATATGCAGATGGGGGCAGGGCAACATTCATATCATCCATGTACAGTATTTATGGTCAACAAACTGGAAGCTGGTGAGAAGACTGGTTGCAGGGTTGGTATGGTCTACTTGCATTAACTCTACACTACTGAAGACCTTTTGTCAGCCAAAGGTCGGGGGTGGTGGTTGGTGGGTAGGGGGACTGGCAGAAGGACAGCATCTGACTCATTCTGGAGTAGCTGGAGTCAAAAAGCCACTTTGACTTGACGTCAGAGACCTGTTACACAAGGGCCTGACAAGCTCGTCATATGACACGACAGACACGATGCTGCGAGCGGGAGTCACACACAGCATGTGTGACAATGACCCATGTTCTTCGGTGCCTCGGTGAAAAAGCCATTTTCCGGCACAAATTGATTAAATGATCAATAAACAGATTCATTTGCATAGTGTTAGAGTGCTGAGTTTGCAGGAGAATCTGCATTTATCGGGTTTAACACAACCTTTTGAAACTGGTGACCTTCATCAAGGCTAAAATATGCATTCTACTCTTTTACCTTCAGGACAACTGGTGCCAAACATGAACTGTAATAGTAGCATCACTGATAGTTCATTTGATTAAGCTTAATAGGTATTTTTTTATCCATTATAGACATTTAAGAGCACATGGTCACATTGAGGAACTCCTCATTCATCCATGATACCCCTCCCTCCAAACTGTTTTGATTTGATTCATCATTGCAAAACATTCGACAGCATATGATTAAATAACACATAATCGCATACGATTGCAATTAAAACACACAAGCCTTTATAGTTGAATACATTTTAATAGCAAATTAAAGCCATTTCTCATTATTAACGTTCTAAACCTGGCACCAGAGCTGCAAACACAGGCATCACATCTTTATCTCTTTTCAACCAGCTGCTCTGTGTTAGTGAGTGGAAAAATTGGTCTGATTAAAGTAATTGTCCCCATTTCCTCAGATGTTCTGCAACATGTCGACTCAATATTTGCTCAGTGGCTCACATGGGATCAATGAAGCAATAGTGAATTATTCAGTTGCACTAAATCTGCCCAAAGCTTCAGAAAAAAATGCATTTGTGTTCCTTTTTCTTGATGTTTTATGTGAGACATTTTTGTGTAGCCACAGTCTCCCTTTGTCTCTCAGCGCGTGCAGTTTTTGCGCGCGCGCACGTTCGGGAGCGCTCGTGCTGATGTATGGAGACATATATAGACATTCAAGGGGCTCTGATCCAGAGTCAGGGAGAGAGAGGGGGACTGGGGGGAGGGACAGAGGCAGAGACAAGGGAAAGAGGGTGATAGTTGGACTGCAACTGCCGTGTGTGTGTCTGTATGTGTGTGTGTGTGTGTGAGTGTGTGTGGAGAAGGAGGATGAAAAAGTGAAGCCACAACGTGCATCTCTCAGCTGAAGTTTGGTTTCATCCAGCAGCAGCAGCAGCAGCAGCAGCTTCTGAGCTCCATGAGCGGAAAGACGAGAGGCAAAGAGGAGAGAGACCATGCTGCCAAAGGTGAGTGATGACACACACCAACACAAAGGAGCAGGTCGTGTGTGTGTGTGTGTGTGTGTGTAGTGGTGAATATGTGTGTTTTTTTGTCTCTAATGATGCTGATCTCAGCATGCAGTGGACTTATTCTCATTGTCCACACAGACGCTTTAAATATAACTCGGTTTATATGTCAAAACGCAGTAAATTGGATTCATGGGTCACGTGTCTAAGTGTGAGGTTTCAGTTTTATTCCAAATATAGGAGAAGAGCCATAGTGTTCATGTATGTTTATGTGTATGGTTTTCAAAACGCAACACGCAATCATGGCCTTGTAATAAAATGAAGAGATGCTGCCTCCTGGATGTAATCCCAGCAGCACGCGCACTCAAATCTATTTACTTCCCCCTGGACGGCAATAAAATCGACGCGCGAGACCACGTAACGGGAAAGTATCGTTGCCATGGAGACAAAAAAGGGAGTTACCCCCCCCCGAACTGAGCACAAACTGATTGTGCATAAATAGCGTGTGTTTCTTTCACGAGTCTGTGTTCATTCAATTTTTTAAAAAAGCGACTTGTCATAGATTTGTATGGAGCTCAACACACAAATAACTAACTAACACCATTAACAGAAAGAAAAATCATATGCAATAATGTAATTTCTTATACGAAGGTGACATTTATTTCCCCCTAAAAGCAAATAATGAAGCTAAAACATTTTTTATTAAAATAATTTTAATCAGACGCAAGTTTGTATGTTCTTGTTGTGTTAATTATTGTTAATGATGTAAAAAAGAGTTGTTTTTTTTTTAGTTTTTTTAAATGTTGGGGTTCAGCATAACCCATTCAAAATTTATATCTACACACTCACCGCTAAATCACTAAATCTCCCCATTCCCTCAACATCCCTTTTGGTGGAGGATGTAATTTGGTCTTTTGGCGCCATCTAGTGGCTAATAAACTGAAGCGCAGGACCTCTGACAATAGTAAAACAAAACTTGAGGGAAACACAGAGCTGGTGCAGAGTTTTTTTTGTTTTTTTTTTTAATTACAGTGACTGGATACCTGCCCAGGATGTTGTCCTGGGAACCTCTGCCAGAACGTACCTGCTGGCATCTCCCTGGTTTACTATTTCCAGCCAGGGTTACAAAAACTATTTTTGGTAAACTTAAATAAGTCTGTTGAGAGCTAAAATTGTATTTCTGCTCAAAAGAAAGAAAGAAAGAAAGAAAGAAAGAAAGAAAGAAAGAAAGAAAGAAAGAAAGAAAGAGACAAAGAAAGAAAGAGTTATTTCCAGGTCACTGTAAGCCATACCATAATGATACAATTAGGTCGGCGATAAACACCAATGACATGGTTTCTCTGATCTGGACAATCACAAAAGAACAATGTACATTGAATTCTTTTTTTTTTTTGACGACTCTTGAAGTTTCTTCCTGGACCTTTTAACTCGCTGAGTGTGTACGTTCTCCAGCATCATCCTGCTTTAGTGCCTTCCACTGCATCTATAGGTTCCTGTGATGCAATCCGGGCAGCAACATACACCATGCAATCTGTATTGCTTTCTGTATCATCACAGTAATATGGCCGCTTCACAGGAAGCACTGTAACAGCACCATAATGTAATGGGCGGATGATATAAGGTTAATTGCGGTTGTGGCCATAGATTGGCAGCATTCCTCTCAGTGTGCTGTGATGTTGTGCGGTGAGGATAGTGGAAGATGAGAAGATGTTGTGTGTCTGTGTACGAGTTTATCTCAATCCTTTGCATCAAGGACATTTGACTGTTTATTATTTTATCCAAAGTAATAGTTGAGTTGAGTGTAATTCTATTTGTATATACAGTAAGGAGTTACGACACGTAGCATGTTTGAGTCAGTGGGTCACAGTCATAATATACTGATATAACATATAATAATATATAAATATACATTTGATTTATCAAGGTGGATATTAAAAGCGACAATAGATTATTTACTTTGACACACAGTGACAAGACTCCTAACCAAGACAGAAACAACTCTAATAAATCTGTCGAGGAGAAATATATGTCTGTTTGAATGTAGTTAGTGGCAACAATGAGTACCTGGATAAGGTCACTGGGAGGTCATTAAAGGGCTCTTACAAATCCAGTGACATAAATTTAGTTATGTGTGTGTGTTCCCACCAGTGTCACATTTACTCTACACACACTCACTCCACACTCTCCCTCTCACACAGACACACACAGACAGTACTTCCTCGATAGATCCTTGGATTTGGGAATGGCCTGCTGGCTCCCTCGATCACTTATTGTGCCAGATCAGCGGGGCCTTGAGATGAATCATTAATGACCGGTTCCAACGGCTTAATGGCCTCTAATGTTCTGTAATGATCTCCCGTCAACGCCATGTGCACGGCCTTAATGGATCCAATGCCTTGGAGAATTCACTGGTTTGGACTTCGGTAATTCGTCGTCTTTTCGTTGAGCAGCGCACGACGAGGAAGTACAAAAAAGCCATGAGCACAAGGCTCCAGAGCTCCACACGGGCGCAGCATGAGTTTCCCTCTCCGCCGTTCGACCTCAGGTAGGACCAGAGGAAACTGAGATAATGAGATTTCACTTGGCCTGTGGTAATCCTGTGATCATTTATTTAAAGGAAGCTGTGTGAATATCAGCACAAGCTGGCACTCTGTGTCTAATGTACTTTAGGGAAATACTGTTTGGGGCACAAGGAATAAATATTTAAGTTGCAGTAAGGTCAACCAACGCGCTGCATGTGTATAGGTCTTGGTGTTTTGGTTCAGGATGTGGATGGAGGAAGTTTTAAAATGCCTTCAAACATTAAATATTTCATCTTATAAAGGCTTTTTAAAAAAAAACTTTGCTCATATTATGACAATTTAAGTAAAAATGCGTTTCGACTCTTAAGGAGCTGTCCGAGGTGCTGAAGACAGCAGCAGGCGCACCCCACCGCTGTTTTTAGCCGCAACAATACAAAGTTTTATTAGGTTATTACTGCAGTTTACGCAGTTCACTTCTAATGGTGAAGTATGATAATGTTATTTTTTTCTACTGATATTAAAGAAATTTCATTTAGATTCTGAGGCCACTGAATCCTGATCTGATCTGAGCTGGGTCTGTCTCCTCCACGCCCTCAGGGAAGACTATCAATTGACAAAGCCCTTCATTTTTAAATATTTAATGTCTTATGCTTGTACAACATTGCAGTCTCATCGGCGAGGATGAATTGCATGTTTTATTTGTCCAATAAAAGTTAATACAAACGCCCACAGGGACCATGGATTAAAATTGTCATCGTGTACTTGGGCTAATATCTGTAATGACAGAATCCATATCGGTGGGTTCTTATCAAAACACCTTGAAACAAAATAACCTCTTAGGGTAAAACTTAAATCATACTTCAACTTTTTTATTATTATTATTTCACAAATTTGCAGACGAAGTACTTTGCAGATGTTTGTTGCAAATTGTTTGACACTCGTGTTTCTTTTGTCCGACGCTGATTATAGACTCTACCTGAATGTATAGTTCCTGGTCAGACTGAGAGTTGTTTACCCTGCAGCTCTTGTTGTTATATTTTGTTAGATCTTGTTGTGTGGCGTTCTGCTTTTAGGGGCACGTGGTGTGGGTTTAAAAGCCGGGATCTCATAAATGAAAGATGAAGGACCAGACCGAGCTTTCAGGCTTTTCATTACATTGGTTGCATGTGTTTGTGCATGCTTTCGTATTTCGATGTTTGGGACTGGTTATGAAATCTTTTTAAGTGTGCCCGCTCTCAGGGAACGCACGGCCGTGTCACGTGGGCTGAACTGTGCAGTCGCAGCTAAACTATATTTATCTGTACATTTACGAGGCTCTTACCTAGAGTCAGAACGTCATGGGTGTAACATCGACTCCTTCGGTCAAGGACGAGCTAAAGGCTCCGCTTCAGTGACCAGGCCCTGACCTTATTTTGTGTCCACTGTCCATCACTTTCTCCTCCAGCCACTGGTTTATTCTCACAGTGGACCACAGCCTACTGAATTTACCTCCTCTTCTGCCCTGTTCTGTAATTTACTGCTCGCCCCATCCTCCTGCTCTCCAGCTATCGATTTTCTTTATACCTTTTCCACTGGCGAACAGCGTGCACTGGAGCTGCCTGCTGTTTGGCGCCAGGTGCCACAGGTCGACCTCAGCTGAGAGTCAGTCTCCTCTCTGTCCACCGCCGTCTCGTCCTCAGTTGGACATGCTGTTGCCATGCACCACTGCAGCTGTGTTTGGTGCTGGCAGCTGTGCATCTGTTTTCCTGTGGGGGCGGCCTGTGGGCCAAGCGACATGCATGGATTGGTTAATTGCTCCTCTGTGTGTGTATGTGTGTGTGTGTGCCTCTGTGCCTGTGCTAATGCAAAGGGGAAACATGTAGGAAACGACGCAGCTCATCCAGACTGAAGTGCCGTCTCTGTTGTTCACCTCCTACTTGCAGGCTGCAGCCTCTCAGCAGCGGTGAACCTCTGCACCAAAATAAGATGATGCCCCTCCTTTCCCCCCCTCCCTGTCATTCTCCACTTTCACACACACACACACACACACACACACACACACACACACACACACCACGTCTCTCTCGCTTCTAATTTACCCCCTTCACTTATTTCAGCCATTTTCATTTTACCCCAATTCCCTCCTCTATATCGAACATTTCCTGTCCTCCCTTTCAATTAATTCGCATCTCAGAGAGTCCTGGTTTTCTTATATACATATATGTCTTTTATTTTTCTTATTTCCTTTGTTCATTATTGATGTATATTCCTTATTATTTGTATGTTGTAGCCCCCCCACACACACATACACACACTCATACACACAAACAAACTGCTCAGTGAGGACTGTCATTGATTTAATGCATTCACTTATCCAAATATTACCATCACAGCTATATGTCTAACCCACACACACACACACACACACACACACACACACACTAGCCTATATCTCATTTTATCCTCTCCACCCCTCCACCCCCCCCTTTTCCATTATTCCACCTCTCATTCATTCAACTGTCTGTCTCTTCCACTCTGTTTATTTTCCATCACTCCTCCTCCATCTCTCACACTAACTCACCCACCCCATCCCTCCTCAACCCCCCCACCCCCACCCCTCACTGTCTCCCGGCCTATCACGCGTCGCTATTCAGTGCAACATGTAAATATCATGCCACGTGGGGTTCAGGGCTACAGGTGCCGGTTGTGAATAAGATGCTAAAACCCCCCCTTCATCACGCCCCAGCACCATCCTCCTCCCCAACACACACACACACATAAGACGTATCTCACACACACACACAGACACACACAGACACACACCCCTCCTTGTCGGTCTTCCTCGGGGCGGGCAGGGCTGCAGCAGTTTTATGAACGGCACGGCTGCATCATGATCCCTTCTCCACGGAACCAGCTCCACCAGCTTCCATTGACAAACATCTCCCCTGCTGCTGCGTCTCTGTCCGGGGCCGGAGGAGCGGAGCGGAGCCGGGAGGAGCGCAGCAGAGCCGGGGGAGCTGTGCAGCGGCCGCCGCAGCAGGAGCAGCTGCAGTGATCATCACCACCACCAACAAGAACAACAGCCACCACCACCACCACCACCACCACCGCCGGGCTGATTGATCTGCACCAGCTCATAATCTGTTGATTCGCCACCTGGACCCGGATCATTACGCACACCCTGTCTCCCTCTCTCTGTCTCTCTCTCGCTCTCTCTCTCTCGGGGACAACCTAAGCAGGGGCCCGTACGGCTCCTGGAGCTCAGACCCCCCCTGGGGGACGTGAGGCGTTAACGCATCACTGGACCGGCTTCATTGACGCTCATGATGCGCCCGGACGCGCCGGTGGATGATGCTGGCCGCCTGTTGAAGTCACGCAGCCTGCCCGGTGTGTGATGCGAACTGAGCCGTGGGTGGCATAGACCCCCCCTCCCCGCACCCCGCACACCCCCGTCGCCTTATCAGCCAACTCTCCCGCCGACCGGGACGCACAGCCTCGCTTCTCTCCACCGGGGGAAGATGTCCCGGGCAGCGGCTATCGCCAGCTCCCTGATCCGCCAGAAGCGGCAGGCGAGGGAGCGGGAGAAGGCGAACGCCTGCCGCGGCAGCAGCAGCCCGAGCAACAGCAAGGGCGCCAACGAGAAGCCGAGCAAGCTGAACGTGTTCTCACGCGTCAAACTGTTTGGGTCGAGGAAGAAACGGAAGCGAAGGCGACCGCCAGGTCTGTGGGTCTGAGAGCTGTCAGCCTCCTCCATCATCACCATCACCATCATCATCATCACCATCGCCATCATCGTCACAATCATCATCATCATCTTCATCATCACCATCATCACCATTTTCACTGGTGCCTCATCACTTCACATCACCCTCTGGACAGCATGACACCACAGAGGTGACATGCAAATAACTTTGTCTGCAGCAAAGTGTGTGTGTGTGTCCGTGTGTGTGTGTGTGTGTGTGTGTGTGTGTGTGTGTGTGTGTCTGTGTGTGTGTGTGGGATAACTGATGGACATTTCGGTAAGGTCGAAAGTCCAAAGTCGAGCTCGAGCAGCTCCAACCCATTTATCTGTTGTTCTTTGGTTTGCACGTGCGCCGCTGTGATTCTGGGCCCTCAAGGCCTTGTTTATCGTCGCTTATCGTCCCCTGACACTTCCGGGTTCCTGCAGACTGCTGGGTTTGAAACGCGTGATGTGATGGTGTGACAGTAATGAAGAATGAGTGCAGCTGATGTGACGCCTCTCCTCTCCTCCTCTCAGAGCCCCAGTTAAAGGGCATTGTGACCAGGCTTTCCAGTCGCCAGGGCTTCCAGCTGCAGATGCAGCCCGATGGCACCATTGATGGCACCAAGGACGAGGACAGCACTTATGGTAAGCCCTCTGTTTGGCCCTACAGAAATGACAAGCAGAAAAAGTCATAATTACTATAGTCATAATTGATTAACCTGCAGGATATTTTTGCGATTTGTTGTTTAGACTTGAATATGTGTAGAAATAGTGAAAAAAAATGGCGTGGAGATTGGGGCGTAATCTATTTTGTGTTTGAAAACCCAAAGCTGACGCATGAAAAGCACCGAAAAGCACTGAAAAGCACGTTCGGTACTTTTTCTTGGAAAAATAACTTTGTTTAAAGTCTAAAATCAGCTCTAAGGGACTGACACAAAAGCAAATGAAGACAGGTATCCTGCTCCAAACCCTTAAATAAATAATATAAATAATCAAAAAGAAATGCAAAATGCCTTAAAATGCATGCGAACTATTTTGTTGCCTAAGACTTTTTGCTAGTAAACAACAGAAAGTGCTGGTGCGCTTGTTTTCCATCAGTGTCATGAACCTCAGTGTCAGATCCTATAGTCATAAAGAAATGGAAGATAAACAGTAAAACCAGCCTTTCTCTTGATATTCATATTCATATATTTTCTCACAGTCTATGTATAAAACACTGCCACATATAGAATTCTCATTATTTTGAATGGTCTGAGTTGTTTAAACTTAATTTTCTTCTCTCTTTGAAATTATTCATATACAGATGTTGATGAGATTGTAAACATGGATCTAATGTGGAGATTTCGATTCTAAAACCGTCTCACAAACATGTTAACTATTTAATTAAATAGTCAATTAAATAGTGTGGTAGATCTTTACTTGTCAAAGGAGTCAGTGAAATGTCCACAGCTCAAGGTTCACATTGCTGAAACTGGCTGACAAATTCTTTATCGCCTGCTCCTTCTCACTGGTTGTCTCACGCACACAGACACACACAGGCTGTAGTGTGTGATTGATAAGGCTAATTCAGTTGTGTTGTCGTGGCCCCCGATGGCAATCACTCTCCCCTCTCGTGCACAGTCAGTGTCGTCAGCGTCTCGGGCCAACTGTTGTGTACAAAGTCTTGTGTAGACGTGGGTACAAAAGCAGTGTGGTTCTTAATTAGATGATTACACGTTGTGTACCATCATGTAAACGCCCACCCGCGTGAATTACCAAACGAAGAATGGATTTCAGTGGGTAATCCATAAAAAAACATGTCTCCATATAGCCATAGTCATTAAAAAAGAACATGCAGGGCAAAATGAAAATAATGAAAAACAAGGATCTGACTCATCAAACCCCAGGAATAACTATAACAATGCTTTTACTGTACAAGACTGTTGTGCTTGTATCAACTGAATACAAACTAGCATTTTTCTACAGATAGCATCTATGTGTTGATGTGATCAGTCTGTGCTTTAGTGTTACATCCACTATAATGCACAACGTGTTATTTTCCCAGGGATCATTTAATTTTTGACTTTAATTATGCTAATAGAGTATGCTAGAAGCAAACTTCAATCAAATATTATTACATTAAGTCGATGGGAGACCATGAACGTTTTCGTAAAGATGCATTTAAAGACTTTGTGCGCACACCTTCTTATGGCGCCGTTGCAGCTCAAGCAAGCTTGACATTGCGTAGAAATTGTGGATCACGCGTCAAGATTATCACACAGCCACCTTAAACCCTGTAAATAAGCCCGGGAATGTCCGCGTCAGCATTTGCGCTCAAACGAAAGATGAAGTGCTCCAACGAATAGCCAGTTAATCAGTTTGCGGGTTCGTCTACTGACAGACAAAGAATCGATAACAATGAGCATTGTTTAAGTCGTTGACCGGACTCTCTGGTTTCAGCCAATCACTGCAAAGCTAATATCTATAAACTACAACGCGAATATCCTGGATATCTTGAATAATCTACAAGTAGAAGACAAAATGATTTGAAATGATTTGATGATCAAGGTAGTGGAAGCATCTGTCGATTGTGTTGTGTTTATGTCGTAACTTGCACTATGAAATGTTTACCAGGCCTTGTGTGTCTTCTCACAGTGTAGTTCAGTTGTCTCAGCGTCACATGACCTGGTACAAGATAATAGCGCCGCTGTGGATACATAACACTGATACTGATGAGGATTTATTTCTCTCTCTCTCTCTCTGTTTCTCTGTGTTCACTGTGTGAATGCGTGGTTTGTTTACTGCTGTTTGTGTGGGTGTGTGTTTGTGTGGGTGTGTGTTTGTGTGGGTGTGTACCTAGCTGTGTTCAACCTGATCCCAGTGGGGCTTCGTGTGGTGGCCATCCAGGGCGTCCAGACCAAACTCTACCTGGCTATGAACAATGAAGGCTTTCTCTACACCTCTGTAGGTCTCACACACACACACACACAAACACACAAACACACCATGGTCATTGTCATTATCTTTTTTTTTTGGCTCAATAATGAGACAGCAGCTTTCAGTGTGGCCAGTCTCATTATTATCCCATGATACCATCAATACTTAAGCTACAGTGGTGCCTCGTGAGTCAGATATCATTAGGTGTAATACTCCAGTATCTTTCTCCTGATGCTGTGGCGTCTCTGAATCGATTGCAGATCCTCCTCCAGCCTCTCTGTGCTCGTTTCCCATCAGGCTTTTCTTTGATAGGTAGATTACTTCATTTCGCTTCAGTCCGTTTGCACAAAAGCTCCTGAAATTTGTTTTCGTGCCTCGGCCTACTTGATGTACTTACACCTTCGCCGCCGTGCATATATTTGTTCCATATATTTCTTAGCGACAGGTCGGAAAGGCGGCGTTGGCTGCAGTGCTCTGCATTAAATGCTGCTTTTTTAGCTGGCGAGCGGTGATGGTGGGCGGTTCAAGATGCGAGGAGGAGAAAAAGAAAAGGAATCAACAAAAATAACATTCTCCACCGTGCACAAAAAGGACGTTGAAAATTGGCCTCACCTCTACAGTGTACCATCACAATATCTGACCCGTCGTGTTGGTGACCCGTCATAACGCTGGTATCACTTGTTACATCCTCTCACCGGATATAAAACGAAGAGGAGGAACAGCACAAGATATAAATGTGGTGCTTGTACAGGAAGCTCATTCATACACAAGACCTAATCAAAAGTCCCACAAGATTAATGGATGTCATAGAGAGAGAGGAGAGAGAGAGAGAGAAAAAATATCACTCTTTCCGTATCTTTCCGTTTCCCGCGGCAACCTGGGCACCATCCCTCTCTCTCTCTCTCTCTCCCTCTCTCAGTGGGCTGGTTGGTATTCAAGGGAGTAGCTGGTTGCTATGGAGACACGGGAATAAGGAAATGCAAATGTCAGCTGTCCTAAGTTGGTGCAGCTTGTTCTTGGAGACGACGGCCTGATAATGATTCAAAGAGGGGAACAGCTGATGGATGAACACACTGAAGGCGAGATGAGGGAATGATTGAACACGTTTTCATGGCGCTGCCGTCACAAACTCGAACCTTCTGTTAGTCTGCTTCCTCTCTGCAGCACACACACACACACACACACACACACACACACATACACACACTCCCCTCAACTTCATCCACCTCTTGTCTTCTCTTTGTTATTATTAGTCCCATTTGTCACATTTTCTCCTCAGGAACATTTCACTCCAGAGTGCAAGTTCAAGGAGTCCGTGTTTGAGAACTACTACGTCACCTACTCGTCCATGCTGTACCGGCAGCAGGCCTCTGGGCGGGCCTGGTACCTGGGCCTCAACAAGGAGGGCGGAATCATGAAGGGGAACCACGTGAAGAAGAACAAGGCCGCCGCACACTTCATCCCGAAGCCGCTCAAAGGTAAAGACAGACGAACACCAGGAGGAGGAGCAGGAATTAAATACAAAATGAATTCAACTGCACTCATGATTCCTGTGGGTGTGTGTGTTTTTTGTGTGCGTTTATGTGTGTGTTTGCAGTGGATGTAAATAAAACAAGGACAATCAATCCGCGTGACTCTGCGGCGGCGGCGGCGGCGGCGGCCTGCAGAGGGACGGGACCTGTGAATCCTACCCCCCCCCCCCCCCCCCCCCCCCCCCCCCCCCCCCCCCCCTGCTGCTGCTGCTGTATCACACCAGACAGAACAAGGGAGAGGACGAGACGTGGGGAACAGAGAGGCAGTCAGTCAGTCAGTCAGTCAGTCAGTCAGTCAGTCAGTCCTATAAACAGACTGTTACAGTGAACCAAAGAGTCCAAGTGTTAGCTTAGGTTTTGCTATGAGAGGGCGAGAAGGTCACGGGGCGGCACAGGAAGAGGGAAGACTTGATCTATTCTACCGTACGCTATGTTTACACAAAGTTCATGGGGTCAAGTCATATTTTTAAACGTGACAAACTGTATCCCCTGTACACCGAGGACCGGTCATTTGTTTGCATGCAGGTGTGCGCACATGTGTGTGTGTGTGTGTGTGTGTGGGGTCGGGGTTAGGGTGCTCTAACGCTCTGGGTTTGCAGTAGGTGTGTTTTGTGTGTGTGTGTGCGTGTGTGTGTGGGTGAGGTAGTGGGAGTGTGTGCGCACGCATGTGTCTGAGGGTGGGGGGGTGGGGTGGGGGGGTGGATTTTAACTTTTTAAGCTCTGTTGTATATCCGACAAACCTCCTGAGGGCTTTAGCAGGTTAAAATAAGGTTTACTGTATATGCTTCCATGCTTACTTCTTACAAGCAATGCTGTCGTTTCTCTTTCCGTTTGTCGTTGTCGTCCCTTGCCGTTTGTTTGTTTGTTTGTTTGTTTGTTGTTGCATGGAAGCTTGTGGACCTCTGCTCAGTAGCAGCATGCCGAGGGTCCTTCCTTTTCTGGTCTTGCGTGTTCCTGACCAAAAGAGAACACTAGTGAGCCAATAGTGTCATACCACAACACTAGTGAACTGACGCGAGGGTGTTAGAACACTACTGGGCCCGTAGTACTGCACCAGGACATGAGCGGACCAATGGCGTTGGACCAGAACTTTGGTGAACCTATAGGAGCACAGATTTACTCAATATTTTGGTTCCTGCTGTGGACGAACTAGAAATGCACTAAATAAACTCTTTCTAAAGAAGTCACATCTCTCTCGTCTCATCCTTTTCAACTGTCTACAGGTTCAAATTTACAATATAAGATTTTTTTTCGCTTATATTGATAGTTTTCATATTAATGTATATTTATTTTACATTGATCATACATTATAGAATACTACACAAATTATACTATTATATCTTCCCCATAAACAAACTGCTTGAATAAAAAAAATAATTTTACATTCACTATATAAAATTGGACACATAATCAAAGTACTACAATTATAATTATAATTTTATTTTTTTTATTCTGTGTAAGAAAAACACCACTAGATGGCACAAATGAGTCAAAATGGGGACACTGTTGTTGCTTTCTTCCTGGTGGAAGTTGCCCCTATGTAAGAATTTAAGAAAAACAAAACTTGAACACAATGTAACGGCACAGAAGGCAACATTTGTTGTTTAGTAATCATTTACTCATACAACACGTGTGTTTGTTCACACTTTATCCTCAGAGAGTTCTGCTGAGAGAAATAAAAAAGTGGATCACAGACATACAAGATAAAGTGCAAACGGCAAATATGAAATTTTTTTTTTTTACAAGTAATAGTTAAAAACCAAAAGCTTCACATTGCAGTAATTAACATTTACTTACTGATTTATGGAACAGTGTCATACACAATATGGCTTCCTAATGATTTAAATACACATCACATGATGTGAGATGATAACTCTCCCACTAATAACTATAATTTATTCTAATGATAATTTATTATCATTTTTCATTTTACAGTGACACAAAGGTAAAGGGGAACAAACTCAACGAGAGTCTTGTCTGTAACTCCAGACTCACAGTGCTGATGAATCAAAGTCTCCCTTTGCAATGTGCTTCTATGAAATAATCACCATTTCACTCTCTGCAGCCCTGTGCAAATGTAAACACACACGCAAACTCGCACAATCACATACATTTCCTGTTCGTAGCGATCCACATTAACACTGTACTGGTGCATCAGTCGAGTCTGTGTCCTTACAACAGTGGTGAGACAGCACCGACCTGCTTGTACTTGCAAAATTCCTCTTTTTCCTTTACACGAGGAGGAAAGAGAGAGGCCCCCCCCCCCCCCGCCTCCCCCTGTCTTATCTTCCTCTTCTCGCTGCCACTGCTTCTCATTCTTCACCTCTTCCAGCTCTAGGTCGCCTTCTTTGACTCCCACTCCTGGAAAACCATGCAGCATCAAACAGTGAAGAAAACATTGATGCTTTAAATGCTTTCCATATTCACACACACACCCACACACACACACAGGCACGAGTTTTACCTTTGCCTTCTGCATGACATTCCCCTTGGAGGAGGCGCACATAGATGGAGGGCGTTTACGAAGCTCGGATGCTGAGTTCACCGGGACGGTCTCATTGTAGACCTTCTCAACTTTACCACCCTGTGCCTGTACACACACAAAAAAAAAACATACACATGGAGCAACACAACTACAGCAAACACATCTGGCATGATGCAACATACTGTGATTTCAGAATGAAAACAAAGCGATGAGTCTGTGACACATCGCTGCCACGTGACGCCGCTTATCTTCGTACCTTGGCACTGAGCTTGGTGTCAGTGGACGGAGCCGCTGCTCCTCTGGCCAACGATTTCTTCAGGTTCTCTTTGACCTCCGTCAGTCTGAGCTCAAGCTCCACCCTCTCCTCCTCCTTCTGTTTACACAGTGTCTCCAGCTTCGCTAACCGCTGTTCCAAAGCGTGACCTGAGGGCGCACACACACACACACACACATACACACGGTCACGCATAGTGCAGCAGTGAAGCTGAAGACATGACGACACTCTGAGTGTGTGATTTGTCTCTGACCTGTGCCGCCCCTCATCTCCTCCTTCACCTCCTTCTTCTCCCTGCGGAGGGCGATCAGTGCGAGTCTCAGCTCCCCTTTCTGCTTCTCCAGCTCCTCTTTTTGGGTCAGGTACCGCTTGGCGTCCTCTTCTGCCCGCATCTTTCCATACCGCCCGTACTGAACTACATCTATCGGGGGGAAAAAGAAGTAACCATTACAAACTGAGCAGAATGGGGGGTGGGAGGTGTTTTCAGTCTAATAACGAGACTCACTGGACACATGTCTCTTGATGGTGGCCTGCTGTTCGGTTTTCTCAGAGTCTCTGCTGGAGAAGGAGGCGTGGCGTCTCACCTGGCCAGCCCTGCTCTCAACATCCCCATCCTACAGGAAATGAGAAAATGAAACACATGTATAACAATATGTACTAAATTATACAGATGTTATCAAACTGTGATGGAAGAAATAGGGAAAGCATGAACTGTCTCCATGTTATGAAGTTTGAATTCCAGAGATCTTGAACGTTATCACTGGTTCCCATGATGTCTCCTCACCTCAATGCTCTCGTAAACCTCGTCGTAAGTCCTGGAGTCGGTGGAGGCACTGCTGGAGGAAGCGCCAGTGGTGGTGGCCCACCTGATGGGAGGAAAGACCCAGAGACAGATGCATTTGAGGATTAAAATAACAAGCGACGCGACGAGAACTCCACACAAACTCGTGCAGAAAACGCACAAACAGAACTCTGGAGGAAGTGACTCACAGGAAGGAGTGTCTGGCAGCGTGCCGGATGTCTGTCAGCGTGTCCACGTCAATGTAGTCGTAGTGCAGCTCTTCCGGGAGAGTGGCGCTCCCTGTCTCTGCGAACAACACACCAAGCCAGCGGCCGAGGTCCTCCGAGCAGCTGGCCTGATCCAGACACACAAACACACATTTTCATCTTCAACAAGTTGTGTTACCGGTGTGTGTGTGTGTGTGTGTATTCACTTTATGTCTGCAAGTGTTAAATCTCCTCACTCTACCTCTAACGCTGCCAGCTCACTGCCTCCCTGCAGGATGCTGAAGGAGAAGGGGTGTTTGGGGCCGAGGCCACCGGGCACCACCTCTGCTCCTTTGAGTGGCACCACAATGACCGGGGGACGCTGGTCTCCAGGTTCCTTCTGCAGGTACAGGCTTCCTCCTCGGACGACACACCAGCGCTCCTTCCATGAGCCGCTCAGACACACACTGAGGTAGCCTGTGGAGGGAGGGAGAAGGAATGTTACACTGATCGAGATGGAGAGATACGTTCAGCGTCTTACAGTGAGTCTCATTTATAGTTTGATTAGGTTGCGTCCTCACCACAGCGCGGGTTTTCGTGTTGACCAGAGGAAGAGGGAGGTTCTCCAGGTAGAGGAGGTTTCCGTTTGGAGAAAGTGATGATCCGATTGATTTTCTTCCCTGCTGCTCGGCTCATCGACCCCGTCAGCTCTGAGAAGGCTCCACGCTTTCCCCGGGCTGAAATCAAACGTGACTTGGTCAGACTGAGCTGTAGGTGACGCTGTGCTGTAGGTGATGCTGTGCCGGTGGTGACGAGCACTTAATGAGCAGCAGCTGAGAGTGGATCCTCACATTGCTGGTTCTGAAATACCTTCCCATGTTTCTAGAATTATATTGTAATTTTAAAGAATGACACATTTTCATCAATAAAATTAAACCTTTTTTTTTGTTGAAAAAATATTTTTCAAAACTCTGGACTGACTCTATTTTCCAGAATATTTAATTTCAGAGACGGAATTTTATTTATATAGCGAAACCCTGGAGTGTGTTTCTGTGTTTGTGCTGAAGCTACCAGGTGCTGCAGCGCTCTGCCCAGCATACTTCCTATGATGTCAGTGGGAGACAATCGCAGGAAGAGAACAGGACGGATGTCCTATCTGCTGTGCGCCTCACTTCCTGTCTCTCCCTCTCTCTCATATCTCTTTATGGTCTGAGCCCCTCGGTCAGTAAACAGTTTTGTAGCATTACTCTAACAATACAACTGTGTTTGACCCATTTTGTGATCCAATAGTTGATCCTTCCTGATTGTGTGCGTGCATAAACAAAAACACAGTTTGTCTTTTGATCGCACTCTTGAAAGCGTTTGCATGCTGGTGTATGAATGTCTTTCCATGTCTGTGTGGGGTTTCATCAAAAACAATCGCTATGACTGTCAGATATGCATTTTCTGTATATGATGTTATGATCTACCATATGATATGTATGTATATATATATATATATATATATATATATATTTACAGGGGGTCCTCGTGTTACGACGGTCGCGAGATACATTGTTTCCGTGGTTCCGACACATCTCCCGTGAACTTCCTTGTTTTTGGCTTAAGCGGTTTGCCCCGTAAATATGTACAGACTTCGCACGGGAACTAGTTGGTGAGCGCTCTCTCTGTCTCTCAGCGCGCCTGCCGGCTCTCCAACACCTCCACAGCACAGCTAGGCTACTCTGCCTTGTGTTTACTTATGTGAAATGGACGGCTGGCCGGGGGGAGGGGTTCACAGACACAGATGCGTTCGGGATCGTGGCGATACCGAGGGTTTATTCACAACACAGGGTCTACACGGTTGATAACAGAAATCTAAAGGAAATGCTCATTACACTCGCGAT
>JAFBJQ010001469.1:70702-87427 GCA_016785345.1 Trinectes maculatus
CACGGACACAGATGCGTTCGGGATCGCGGCAATACCGTAGGTTTATTCACAACACAGGGTCTACACGGTTGATAACAGAAATCTAAAGGAAAGTGTGTCAAGAGGGACACAAAAGGCAATTCACCATAATAAACTCTTATTTTAGCGTGGTGTTATAGCGACATCTGGTGGCACAATGTATGCACAATGGCACAGTGAATGTATGTCCCGACGTACGTTGAAATTCGGTTACGACACATTCTCAGGAACGGATCTCCATCGTAACTCGAGGATATATAGATAGATAGATAGATAGATAGATAGATAGATAGATAGATAGATAGATAGATAGATAGATAGATAGATAGATAGATAGATAGATAGATAGAAGTCTACTGAGCAATAACTGCTCATGGAGTCAAACCTACAAAGCGAGTCAGTGGTGTCCCGTCCTTGTACATGTGCAGTGGACTGAGTGTCGGCCGTTGGCCCGCTGTCTGAGTCTGACGCCTGCCGATCAGACTGCAGCACCTGGCGAGGAAAAATGAGAAAAACCTCATTAGCAGCCCTTGAGGAGAGAGGAGCAGCAGCGTGGTGGAATACGTTACGCTGGTTATGTGATGTTAAAACCAGTCTGCCAACACCGGGTGTAACTGCCATGTCACCGCGCACTCGTTCAGCTCTGTGGCTCTGCAGCCAAAACCGTGTTGAGGGTTTTTGGAAACAGCAACCGCAATAATGTCACCTCATTCAAGGCCAAAGGAACGAATGACGTCAACAACGTGACTGTATGAACTCAGAATGAAATGGATGGAACAAATAAAAAGACATGAAGACAGTGAAGTAAAAGTAAAAGCGGCACAGGACGGTGTGCTATGACATACTGTATTAAAATGGGCTCACACACACACACACACACACACACACACACACACACACACACACACCTTATCTAGCTCCAGCTTCCGCTGTATAATGGGAGAAGTGGATCCATCTGGTCCTTCAGTGTTGCTGCTCTGGCTGCCAACTTCTTGCACCACCTGGACAGAAAAATGAAAAATACACAAATTCACTTCCATACATGACCTTCAGCCATATCCCCCTGTGTACCCCCCCCTCCCACCCCCACCCCTGTCTCAGCACCAGCCCACTGTTTCCGTGAAGTTACCTTGAGCCATCGCTGGGCCTGCTCCTTACTCTGAACAGCCAGGACTAGAGCCTCGCCTCCAGGCAGCGAGAAACGCAACTCGTGTCTCTTCTTCTTGCCCTCCTTGGGGACGTAGATGACATTGCACAGATTGAGTGGGAGCTCCGTGTGAGGCGCGCTCTCCTTGATGCTCTTATAACACTGTGAAAGAACCGTAGCGTCATTGTGAGACTTGCTCTGTTGTTTCTGTTTCTGTAACATCAGAAATAAACTCATACTGGTACCTGCAGTTTATTGTCTCGGACGATGACGAGCTGTTTAGCCCACTGGCCAAAGCGTTTCTTCCGCAGCAGGAAGGCGCAGATGCGGCAGTCCCTAACTGGACCATCTGGGCTCTCCTCAGCCGCCCATCTCTGAGGCTGGTCCCGCCCCTTTGCCTCCTCGTCCTCCTCCTCGTAAGACTCGTAGGAGCTGCTGAGAGCATCGGAGTCGTCTGAAAACCAAAAACCAAAATGCATTATCGACTCACAAAACATCCACGTCAGACTTTGGTGTTAGAAGACGGTACAGGTATAGTAGGTAAGAAGGTATACTTACAGGAGTGTTTGGGAGGACCATTCATCTGGGTGATGGGATAGTTATTGTCTGCATCTTCATAGTAAGCATCCTCGACTGAGTTCCTGGAGGCTATTTGAGAAAGAGAGTAACATCAGACAATGGAATAATAGAAACGTACAATCATTTGATTGTTTATCACTATCAATCAGCGCACAAATGCCTGTGCTTCTACTGACTGTTCATGTTGGTGGTAAAGTACTGAGGGGTGGACCCAGGATCCAGAGGAACAGCCTCTTCATAGTAGTCATCAGGAAGTGGGGTGGCGGGCAGAGGAGGGGGCGTGTCGGTAGGTGTCTAAACCAAGGTGAAGGTTAAACCATCATTATAATTCCATGGGAAACAGAGACAGGTGGAGAGTGGGGTCGATAGTGGAGGTGACTCACAGATTTATTGGGATGAGTCTTCTCCTCTTCCTCTTTGTGCTCTCTCTGCTCCACCGGAGACACACTGAGCATGTGCAGATCACAGTCTGCTGGAGTAACAAAGAGTCTTTTTGTCATTACCAGTCTTGATGTGTTTCTTTTTTTTTTTATATCAGGTATCATCAGTAGCTGGAAACTACTGCAGGCAAAAACACTTTGAGGGTCAACTCACCAAAATCCTCAAACAGAGACTCGACAAAGCTCGTGCCGTTGCCATAGAGACAGCTGTTCATGTAGACGTCTGCTCCATTGACTGTGGAAAAGATAAAACAGGGCTTAGTTAGAGCTGTAACTGTGATCGGTCCTCAGGCAGGAGAGTCGTGATTAACAGGACGTACAGATGCTGGGTCTTAATTATTAGCCAGTAAAAATAAAATGTAATTAGACAGAGGTCAGTTCATGTTTTGGGTCCGGTATGTGAAAGTGTTTTTTACTCTGTCACCGTTCATGAAAGCACAAACACAGTTGTACCAGACAGCTGCAGCGAGTCCAGGATGTTGCGTATGGAGGCCATCTTGTCGGCGGTGGCGGGACTGACCGTCTCGTGATCCAGCATCTTCAGCAGAGAGCCCAACTCGTTCACCAGTCGCTCTACCACCACTTCAAAAAACACACACACACACACACACACACACACACATTATTATTATTATTATTACTCATGTCTGTGAAACCACAATAAAAGACTTTCTGGTGTCGAGCAGCACCAGGTCCTTATGTGAGGACCCACACTGAAGGCTTGAAATGCTTATGCCGTTACAGCCACTGCAATAAAAACTGCATTCATGTAACACGTGCATGCGAGGCCATGGCGGGCAGGCGAAAACCAAACTGGCATGAAGTCAGTTTTCAGATCAGCAGCTGTTGCAGCAGCTGAGAGGGAAGGGATTTTTAGCATCGCGACATGTTAGCGTGTTTGTTTCTGCGACGGCACCGCACAACAAACCATGTGCTTTTACTTTATACATCTCGAGTCTTCTTTGAAAATGCATTGTTTTCTGTCCCCATCTGACATCCTGTGAGCCTCTCGCTGTGTGTGTGTGTGTGCGTGCGTGTTGACCTTGACATTGTTCCAGATGCCCTGACACACTCTCACACATCCTGCCTGCTCAGAGATGACAAAGAGAGAGGGGGGGCGGTTGTGGTGGTGGTGGAGGGGGTCAGAAAGTTAAAGACGGGGGAAATGGAGCCAGTGTAAAAAGGAAATCTGGTTCACAAACTGCCTCGAATGAAGTTTGGGAGAACGATGTTCCTGAGATTCCTGAAACCTGAAATAATTCCAGTCATTTGGAGCTTCAGTGGGGAACTGTATTATCCCGTGATGACACAGAAAGCCTCTCTGACTGGCTTTTTTCCCCACTCCACATCGTTTTAGGTATTAAAATTCGAATAGAAAAAAAATGGGAGGATGTTCAAGGACTCTGCAGGAACGGATCGCAAAGCTGAGCTGAACCACTGAGAAATCCTGTTTAAATCCCCTCCAGGAATTATTTCATGAAGTTGGCTTTGTGCACCTAATCTTGCCCTTCTTCATTTTTTTTTTAGTTGGAAGAATTATTCCAATAAGACTAAAAAACTGAGTTTGTCTGACCAGTTACATGTATTATTGTTGGTATTAGACGTGGGTATGGGGGGGTGGTGGTGATGGGGGGGATGCCCCACCAAGTGCACCAAGTCTTGAGTGTCAGATGCAAATGCAGTGTCGTAAGTGTCAGATCCAGACAGTGGGCGTGGCCCAGTTTGTAACATAATACAAAACATAAATTTCACAACAGCATTATTTTCTTAGAACGAACTTGGACGCCGTTCTAAGTAAAAGAAAAAATAAACAGACAAACTGAAAAGCAGCAAAACATCATCTTTCCCTCACAGAGAGATAGAGAGAGAGGGAGAGAGAAAAGGCCTCGCTCGCCCATACGCCTCTTCCGCCCTCCCAGTCTGACAATACTCCATTGTCTCTGCAGGGGCCAAATTTAGACGACCACAATGGTCTTCAACACCAGAGCAAACAATGCAATGTCAGAAACCCCAACCAAAAAACAAAACAGGAAGTAACACACGCACAGTCTGCGAGGGGCGTGGTGCAACACAGCTGCATGGTCTCCATCCATGGGGTTAAAGGATATATCTCCAGCAGCTGTGTGTGTGTGTGTGTGTTTTTGTGCGCGCGTGTTTTTGTGTGTGCGCCATTTCTCGGCCAGCAGCTGTGGTTTCCTGTCCTGGCTGTCGACAGAAGCTTCTCTCCACGTCTTCCCGATCTCGACTCTCTCCTTCACCGGCCCCCCCCCCCCCCCCCCCCCCCCCCCCCCCCCCCCCCCCCCCCCCCCGCTCCCGCGCTTTCTTCAACATCGCCCCCTGTCTTCTCCCATTTCTCCACATCCTCTTCCATCTCCTCATCACATGGTCGCCTCCATGTTTTTCTGTCGCCGTCCTCACTTTGTTCCTCCTCAATTAAACTGCTTCTCCGCTGATTGCAAATCAGGCCACAAATATGTTGCGCTTGAATTCTTGTTTCTTTGAACTGGAAACCAACAACAAAGGCTTTGGTGCAGTCAATCTGTGTATACAAAAGCCTGTAATGAGACGGTGAAACGTGGCCTTTGGTCTATTTTCTGTTTCTTGAAGTCTAACTTTACACAGTCAAGGCCATCAATGTGTTCGCCATCCTCTCTCTCTCTCTCTCTCTCTCTCTCTCTCTCTCTCTCTCATTGTCTCAGGGGACCAGAGGGTTCAGAGGCTGAGAATCAGCTGTTCTGGAGGCTTGTGGTCGGTCTCACCCACAGAGGGATCTTTGTAACCCCCCTTCCCCCATTACACACACACACACGCGCGCACACACACACACACACACACACGCGGCACAAATTTCCTCTACATGTCTTGTTTTTTTTTTTAAATGATGGACACAAACATTCACTTGCACTCAGAAACAATTAATTTGTTCTCACTTATCCAAACCGAAGCAAACATACAGCAACATGAGTCATGGAAAACGTGTCGTTTATGTGTTTGTGTGTTTTTTTGCGTCCATTTTTGTGTGTTTTCGCAGACAGGCCTCCAGAAGAAGGTCAGTCATGAGACCGGAGCCATGCGACTCTCATTTGAACTGATTTATGTGTGTGGTTGCAGCTCAGAGCAAAACAACTGCTACTCACTGCTGCTGCTGTTTATTTCAGCGCATGCTTCTGGTCAGCAGGGTGACGGAAAAAGACTCGACTCCAACTCATCTGAGGCTCTTCCATCCCATCCATTACATATCTGACCCATCAATCACACAGATCCCAGGCTAACCTCCTCCTTGATAATGCCTCACCCAAACAAACTATCCCTCCCCGTTCCGATCCCTCGGAACATTTCAGGACTAAGAAGAAATGTTTACATGCGTGAAACTGGTTTCCTTATTGCTTCCATGAAATATGATTATCCGTAATGAGTCCTGAATGCCCTTTTCACATCAAGGGAATTTTCAAGGTTCCACAATGTATGAAGCCACGATTTAGCACTACAGCGGTCATCTTCTTCCTGCCTCCCCCACACTCCCATAGGCTGCGCTCCCTCCAGATCCCACATTCTCCCCTCCACTCCTTTCCTTCTCCGCTGGCCTCCTCCCTCTCTGATCTTCCCCTTTCAACTCCTTTCCCTCGTCTGCTTCTCTCCATCCCTTCTCCAGACACCCAAGCTCTACAGACAGGGGTCAGGGGTCAAGCCTCTGCGGCCCCAGAAGCTCCCTCTAAGACAAAAGCCTGCTTCAGTGATTCCCCCCTGATTCATATTTTCACGACAACAGTAGATAGTGTCAGGGTTTGCATTCAGTCTTTGACACTGTAAAAAAAAGTCCCCCACAAACCAGGCAGGCTGGCAAGAGCTTAAAAAAGAAACAGCTGGGGGGTAGTTGTGAAATTGTCTATTTTTCACATTCTTTCAAAACCTCGTCACTTTTCCTCGAATAGCGAGGCGATGCAGGAAACGGGGACAGCGGCGCCGCTTTATTGCCAATAATAAGACCCCTCATTCTGTCAACTTTCCTTGTTTACGTGGCACCAAATGAAAAGGAGCTCGATGCCGCGTGAAATCAGAAATCTGGGATCAGAGACTGTGACTTGTGCTACAACAACTCCCACGCTCACCTGTTCATACCTGTGAGAGGGAATGAAAGCGAAACATTACCACCTTTAACATGCAGCGTGAAGAGACTGAGACACATGAAATTAAATATCAAACCCCAGCTGCTGTAGCGCTGTGCTGTGTTTTTCCACACTCATATGTGATTGTGTTTAGTGGGAGAGATGTGGATAAAATGATGATGATTAAAAAAAAACAACCCTTGCATGAACCTGGATAAAACGTGATTTGGTAGAGCAGTGCACATCAGTTAACGGCATGTACAGACCTGCTGCTGCTTCAGAGAGTTCTGTCACGGAGAGATTAGATCAAAACACGCAAAACATGGAGGCACTATGGAAATATCACTTAAAATGAAAATACTGGTGATGGTTTGAACTTTGGGTTAAGTGGGGGTCACTGATAGAGGAGAGGGAGAGGGGAGAGGAAGTGTAGAGAAGCCACGGTCGAGGTCAAGACCTGTGACTGAGACACTTGACACTTGACTTTTTATTTGTTGTTGATACCATGATCATGAAGGTGGTTCACCCAGGACGAGGCTTTGCCATTGCGTTCCGGTCGAGCTGACTTCTGCGAATTCCCCAAATGTGGGAATCTCGACTGCATAATTTCTGATAGTGGGGGACGTGTTCGCGCTCTCCCAATAAAGATATTCCTTTATTGGGACGAATAAAGGAATATCTTATCTTATTTATTATTAATTTCCATAAATGAACATCTGAATATCTGCTTCCCTATTGCCAAACATTATAACATGAGACGTAACACGAATATTAACAACAGAAAACTAGTTTAGCAGTTAACAGTTTCATTATAATATCATTATTATTTTCGTCACCATCAGCATCTTGATATTATGTTTCTGTTTATTATGCCATAGCTACAGTTCATTTAAATTGGTCGGCGGTGATGTGATCATTATCAGTCATTTTGACTGTTATATTATGACTGTTATATTATGACTGTTATACAGCATCTGAATAATGGGCTTATCATAAGGTAAATAATAGCTGTAGGCAACGTGGTGGGCTGGTTTAATGAACCACTTTCATGAATGAATCCCTTCTCTCTCATTCCCTCGCTTTGTTTACAGTTGGATAATCACGTGTTATCCCCATTTGAAGCTGCTGCTTCGTCACCTGGTGTCACATTAGTGCAGCTTCCTGTTTCCAATATGTTGCCTGGAGGCGGTGAGACAGAGCAGCCATTCACATACTGCTGCTGCTCCAGCAGCTCCAGCAGCTCCAGCAGCCTCCAACAGGGCACCTCTCTGTTGGCATCACATTGCATCACTCCACCTGAATGAGGACGCTTCCCTCCCCCAGCCAATCACAGCACACCAAACCGGCGTGTAGATGCGTGACGTCACTCCCGCTTTATTCCAGCACTCTTTAATGTTTGTATACGTTTGGCCACATTAATGTCTCTTCAATTCAACTTGCTCTGATTAAAAAAAATAAAATAACATAAAACTGTAACATCTCTATGTTTTCATATTTAATATTTATTATGATTTGTCTAGGGGAATATATAAATATACAGTGATTTTTTATTTTACAGTACCGGAAGTTGGAGTTGCGTGGAGGTTTCTTCTATAAGTTATTGTCCGTTGACTTACTTTTTTTTTTTTTTGTCGAGAATAAATATGAAGCTGTGACACACAGAGGCTGGTAACTCACCACTTTGGCGTTTGGAGTCCATGTTTAACAAGCAGCAGCAGCGGGTCACCCTGTGGACTTCCGGTAATAATCCTGTAGTAGTTTCATTTAAAAGTTGGTAACATGTGAGGCGGGTTCGGCCACGGACACAGCGGAGCGCCGTCAGCCTCTGGCCGGACCACTGAGTCACAGCGGCCGCTACGGTTTATACTTTGACTCGGCGGCCGCTCCGCGCATCACCCGCGTCTGGGTCCTAGTGCCCGCCCGTTCACTTTGACCACTTACTGTATAAAATACCAAGTTGTGCGTAAATATGAGGATAACTATTAATTTGTTTGTGGTCAACGACTGCAAATGACAGGAAAACAATACACACAAATCTTGACCTTCACATTAAAAACAAACAAACAAACAAACAAACAAAAACAAGTGACTTCTAGATCCAAAGGTGGAAAATACAAACACGTGTGTCTTTTCATTAGTCACCATCATGTTCATTCATGGAAAAAGATAAAAACAGGAAGTGTAAATAAATACTGTAATAGCACAAAATATATGGTTCAATTATTTATTTTTATGTTGAAGTGACAGACAAGGGGTTGTGAATTATACTTGTTAGTCCGATAATTAAAAAATAAGTTAGACTGTAGTCTTGAGAAATAAAGTTCTGACCTATACACACACACAGCCATGCACGCACACACACACACACACTCACTCACGCACACACGCAGTCGTTAAGCTCTTCCTTCTTCCTTTGTATCTTTCTTTGTTTATTCCTTCACGTCTTCCTGCCCTCGATGTGTCCTCCTTTCTCCTTTCTTTCCTTCTCCCTCACTTCCTATTTCCAGCTAATGTTTTTTTTCCTTCACATTATTAATTTATTTAACTGTAAACATTCATTTCCTTGAAACATACTCTTATGTTAGCCATAACCAGAACATATCTAAACAGAACCCCTTCACTGACCTACCCCTAATCTTATACTTATTTTTAAAAAATGTCCTTATTCTAAATGAAACGATTTACATTATGGAGACTTGCTTTTTGTACCACAAGCAAGACATAATGTAGACATGTAAACAGATTTACAGATTTAGGTACAACATGAGTAATTACTGGACCACACCCACACACATGCACACAAACACCCACACACACATAAACATGGTTCAGTCTGACTGAATCATAATCCAGTAGCTAAGACTCTGAGCTGTTTCATGAATAATAAACAAATATGCTTCTTCAAACAAAACAAACAAGAGATACGTGGCTTAGTTTAAAGTGAGTGCAGCACTCGGGCCTGATTTCTACTACTAACAACTCATTCATGAGCTCATTCACATGAAACATTAAACGATCACATCATGTCGGAACGAACCTTCAACGCTGATATGGCTTCAAAGATCAAAATCAAAAACATGCCGACGACAAACAAGAGGAAAACCTTTGGGTTTCAGTATTATTAGAAAAACACCATGTGTACATCACACTCAGTAGCCGTCACACTATGCTAACCTACCTATCCGGTCAGATTATAAACCCAGGGGCACATTGCCTGTTTATCACTAAAACTATTTGAGGTTATCAACATGTTTTAAAAGCAGCCTCATCCCCAAACAAACTCCCAGAACCTCAGCGAATCATGTTAGAACAGCACCATCTGCTGGTTAAAATGCAGTGAAGCAGCCAATTCCATCTTCCACTCAACAGCAGGTCTGTGATTTTCAACCCCACTGTAAAGGTCAGTAAGGGTCAGTTACACCCACTGTGGCTGATCCGCTGTCTTTGGAAGATACAAACCTCAGGTCCATGTAACTGCTGCTCTTCACAACCGGTTCCTCTTCCTCTGAGACACAGTCTCAGTTCAGCAGGCCTTTATGAAGACTACTTTCGTAAGAGTCCAGTGAGTCCTGGTGACGTCATAATTCTCAAAAGAGTCGGACCCGTTTCTTAAGTTCGTTCTTTTTCCACTGAGCAAGCCGGTCAAAGGTCGACATGGACATGCCAAAGACCCTGTGGAACTCCTCTGGTGAGAGGTGGCGCTGTGAGGACAGACGCGGCAGAGACAGAGTCAAGTCTCAAAGTCACATTATTACTGTTATGATGGTCAGATGACGTACACATGGAAAAAAAAAAAAGGTTTGCAGACCTCCAGTCTGGCTCGGTCCACATCACCGGGGAGACGCTGCTGCCCTCGGACTGACACCATCAGGGCGTCATATGGGTAGATCTAACAGAGAAGTAACAGTATCACTGAAAATCAAATGCTTCTTCAAGGAACTCTTATTGATGATGTCATACAAAGTTTTTTTTAAAATAAGGAAGTCTTTCTTAATGTAACACGAGTCAACTACCACAATTAATCCCAATCCCAATCAATCAAATTGGGTATTTGTAACGAGGCAGACCAAAATATTATGGTCTGTGTCGCCATCTAGTGGCCAACTATTATAACTACAACAATTACAGTCGCTTGAAAGAGTAAAACCAATTAAGGGCAAAATCTTTGCATCAAATTTGCTCTTAAGAACGTTTGATTAAAACACATAATAATCTCCAAATAGCTGTGTTGTTGTTGTTGTTGTTGTTGTGTTGTAGCCTCTTACCTTGTATTCTGAAAGAAAAGAGAAGAGAAAAGCAGCACTGAGTCAAAAGCTACTTTCACTGCCACCTCTTTACATACACATACACTGGAATAATATGCTTTATGAAGGATGGTAAAGCAGTAAGGAAATGTGACTTGTACAACAGCCTTACCTCTGATCTGCCAGTTTACTGCATGACTGCTGTCATTCTGGTAATAATCTGCACCCGCACTCCCAGGCTGCTGGGACACAATAACACAATAACATGAGCATGGATCAAAACTGATGCTTCAGCTTGTTTTTCTGCCAGTCTAACTGGCTAACACTAAAACTGTTAAAAATGTTCATCAAGAAATTTGTTGGTTAATCTTTCACGTGTCCTTATAAACAGATTAAAATGAAAAGGTTGACTGGCGATTGAAGGACTCGGTCTCTATCACACAGACACACAAAACAGAAATTATGACTGCTTACCCTATTTAGTCCATTTCTGCCGTAGCCCGGCAAAGAGGCCGATTTGGTAATGTATGAGTCTGCAAATATAAACACAAACACATCACCATAAACAGCAAAAAACACTAAACAGACACAGATGACCACAACGTCACAACGATTTAAAGATGTAGTCATTGTAAATATGCAAAGCAACATAATCTTGACATTTCTTTAAATTTATAAATAAAATAAAAAAGATAAATAAAATGACTACAGACTCCTGTCTTTACACAGGAGACATGAGATGAGGGAATAAACTGTAAAGTCGCTTAAAATAAATGTACATTTTGTTATTTGTGCAAATACATATGACCACCAGCATCCTCTAACAAGCTGTCGTTTGTGGTGTGCACCTCCGCTACTACAACAGCTGAGGGCAGTGAAGTCCCACCAGCTCCCTCCTGTCCCTCTCATGTCCCCCCTGTCTTTCTCTCCTCTTCTTTTATTTGTGTTTTGCCTCTGGTTCCTATGCTTCATCATTCGGTCCTCTCATCGCTACAGTGCAATTCATCTCCATGTGTGTATGTGTGTGTGTGTGTGTGGTGTGTGTATGTGTGTGTGTGTGAGCTGATAACAATCTCCCGTTTGGGGCTGTGTCGCTGTCACAGCAGAACCTCCGGATTGAAGAGGATCAGAGGAAAGGTGCTGCGATGACCTCAGAGACCACTCACCACTGTCTGCGCTGTGGACAGACCTGGGAGCTGAGGACAGAGAGACCAACATACAGGACAATATATTGTGATTCAATAAACCCGGTTGTAGATGTATATGTGTCAAAACAATCAAAAACAGTGTTCAGGCTTTGTAATATGCGTAATACACATTGATATATACAAGTTAAATCAGTACAATTACCTGAACACTAACAATAATGAAACTTTGTGTGGTAAAATATATAATCCTATAATCATATGATACGCTGAAATGAGAGAAATGAACGTTCAGTTTCACAGGAAGGGAAATAAATAAGGCCAGCTGTTGTGGGACATCTATAAAACATCAGCTGTGTGGGGAAACGTCCCCGACAGCATCACCATGCAAAGAAAGATTATCACCATCAAGACCTGCACATCATATAAAATATGAAGCAGCATCCGTACAGCACTGGGGTCCTGTTAAAAATGTATACGTTCACAGCATCCGCTGTTTACTTTGTAAACATAATGGACTGTTCTGCAGCTGGAAATGTACGTTTGCAGGTAATTAATCAAAAACCAAGAAAAGAAAAAGATTGGCACTAATGTAGACACCAAATTAAAAGTAGGGAAAAGTTGTTAAGATTCATGATGATAACAAAACCTTACAATGATTTAAAAAAAAAAAAGATTTAATCTCTGGGAGCCATAAATGTTTGTATCAAATTTCAATGCAATCCATTTGAAATATATTGATATAGATGAAATAAAAATGGTGAAGCCAACCAACCATCTAAGAGACAGACACTGCAACAATAACAAAGTCACACGCACAGTGATTACACAGCACTGAAGACGCACACTGTCACACACCACTGTCTCTCTGTGCTCCCTGTGCACACAGCTCATTTCCCTCTCTCTCTCCACTGCTCCCTGACCCTGATTTACCTCCTGGCTATACGTCATACATCTTCTCCCCACAGCTCCAAATTGCTTCAGCCCCTTCCCCCCCCCCCCCCCCTCTGTATTTTTAATTCACTCCCCATCTCGTTCTCTCTCATCCCTCCTCTTATAACACCATCACTCTTGACCTCCACCTGAACACACTCTCTCTCCATCTTTGTCTTCCCCATACCCGGGCTGAATGCAATGAGGAATGGGATCAATGGGAGAGTTAATACTGAAGTGGCAAACTCCCCTGCTGAGGCCTCGTTCAGCGTTACAACTCGAAACGCACACACACATACACACACACACACACAGTCGTGCTCCCATAAAGGTGACTATATTAATACCCTGACCTCTGACCTTGACCACATCAGACCAGTCATCAGCGCAACCTGAAATGAAATCCAATCCTCGTCTCAGCCTTGAATCTCGAGTACTGGTCACAACCTCAACACAACCAGGTGCGTGGATGTGTTTACAAATCACACATATACTTACAGCCATTGACGGAATTGTATCCCAGACTGTTCAGCGCCTCCCTGCTGCTACAGCGGGAACTGCGTCGGCTCCCCCACTGGTCGTTATCGTGACAACCTGTCCGCGCCCTCATCTCCTCCTTTAGGATCATTCGGCCTATTCCCTTTGGTGTAAGGGATGAAGAATATACATATAGACGGATGTCAGAGTGTAATCAATGCATAGGTTGATATACAGTAATGGTTGAAATGGTTGGTGAAAGACGTAGTGAAAGAAGGAGGAGGAGGAGAAAGAAGAATGTAGCGTGTGTTTGATGAAGTCTGTTCTTCTCACCCTGTTGATATTGTGATTCCATCCATCCTCCTCCCCTCCGGATGAAAACCTCCTCATTCTGGAGACTGGAGGACGACATGGAGGAAGATGAAGGGAGACATTTGGACGTGAGAAAAAGGGAAAACGCGAACCAAAGAGCAAAGTGTGAACTTAAAATTTCTCCTTTAAAATTATGGGCAAAGCCACTATTTGATGTTTCTTTTCGCCTGTAGATGTTTGCAACGCATGTTGCATTCGCAGGCTTCAAAGCAGTTGTGTGTTTGAGAAAAAAGGGAAGCGTACCTTTTGGCGAGCCAGTATATGGGTAGTAGTTGGAGCCCGGGTGATAAATGCTGTTCCAGTTGGAAGAAGAAAGGCAACTGGAATTGATGAGATTGTCATTGGTCTGACTCTTATCAGCTGCTGGTGAGAGGTCAGAGGTGTCTGACAGAAAGACGATAAGAGAATTTAGTATTTTTGTTACAAGGCTGTGAGAAGGTAAGAATGGAGGAGGAGATTGCTAAAAAGTAATAGAGCTGGTGAGTGTTTTTGTGTGTTTGTGCTTGCAGGAAGAATAAGACGGACAACAGAGTGCATCGACTTACGCAGAGGGGACGGGCGCAGCAGGGGGCGATTGTGGGAGGAGGAGAGCAGATGCATCGCAAATGAGGAAACAAAGAACAGAAAGGAGGTCAGAGAAGATATGATGGGATATGATCCATAACGGCAATAAGGCTGGAACCTGTCAGGAAGATAGTGTGTGTGTGTGAAACGCATAGAAAATGTGTGCGTAAAACCTATGACACACATTGACGCTGCAGCTGCACAGATGTGACTTTAAAAATTCAGCTCAACTACGGATATGTCCTTTATCTGATTCATGTTAAAGGGAATTCCAGGGTCTGTATATAAATATATATTACTGTAAGTATATATATATAAGCATATATTACTGTATATAAAACGCATTAAACGTTTTTTTTGATTTTTCTGACCAAACCTGTATCAGAGAAGCTCTAAAAACCTTACGCTTTTGACGTCCAGCCAGCTTTGACTATGACATAATATATGGTACTAAACAGGCAGTATATACACCTTATTATGGTACTTTACCCTAACATGAAAACTGCCCTTTAAGTGATTTATGCTGGGAATGTAAATGCGACCACACTGCTCGGATCACAGACGGCCTCCTTCCACTGAAGAGTTTAGGTTTGTCAGCACTTTGCAGCACGGGGTAAATCATCCAGAGGTTTTTCGGAGGAACTGTAACTCTGTCAGACCTGCCATCTGAGCACTGATGGATTGCCTACACATTCAGAGTCTTTGGCCCCGCTTGGCTCAGTTTAACTTCACCTCCTGAATCTGCAGCCTCCCTTCTGCTGTGGCTATAACGATGAAGCTGCGCCGCTTTAGTTTAAGTGCAGCTCAGTCAGCTCAGGCATATGATGACCTGGGTTTTGTCATGTAACGTAGTTCTTATCAGACTGATGTATTTAGACTTTAGACTGATGTGTTAATTTCTTTAAGCTCTGATAAGGTTTAATAATAATAATTATTATTATTATTATTGATATAGATGAATAATAATATATATTATTATTATATAGATTATAATAATAACAATAATAATAATACATCTTATTTATAGGCGCCTTTCAAAACACCCAAGGACACCGTACAAATAAAACAGGTTTTAAAATACATAACAATCATCAAAAGCATAAAAACTACAAGTAATATATAAATATCAAAGATAAAAAAAAGGATAAGAATTGGGAGAAAGTGACAGTAATGATTGACAGGTACGACTGTGTCGTGATTAGCTGGTTAATCGGTCATTTTTAATATTATTGTGGAATTAATTAACACAGGAACTTCTGAGTTGGTGACATCATTAAGCTAATTCACACACACTTTAAAAACATCGAACACATTTATTCTCAAATGGCTAAAATGAATGAATGAATGATAAATGAATAAAGCAATTAGTGTTCAAAATTGCTGGACACCCAGTTTTCTGATGAAGATGAATTGTATCAGCACTGACACAGTGATATTTTTTCAGACACTATGTGGGGCACTGGCACAAAACCTCAAGAGGAGAACCAGAGACCATCTGGACCATTTGACTCTCTATTCAAAAGATCTAGTGGCACTTCATAAACTCTGCAGCGGAACCTGGAATCAAACATGAGCCTACAGGCCTGTTGAGGAAAAAATCCTGAAGACTGACTGTTCAGACGGTGAAGAGAGGGAATGGACGTCATCCGAAGTACCAGGTGTTGCACAGAAATATTTCACTCAGTTTTAACTCCGATAATTTCTGTCACAATCTGAATTAGTTAGATATGCAGAAGCATGCTACTGATTAATGATGATTAATGGTGATGGCAACAACCAACTGACTAAACCACAAAACTGCGAGCGACAGCTAACCTTGTCTCTTGTAGATGGGGGGTTTCCTGTAGATGTTGCTTTCTTCAGAAGCTGAGAATGGACAATAGAAAAGATGGTGAGTGGAGGAGAGGAGAGTACTTTGGATTTCCTTATTCATCCCATTGTTGCATACATTATAGTCTTCTTAACCATAAAGCTGACAGCACAGGTAATAAAGTGCCATAGCGGAGGCGGTGCTGTGCATCCACACAACCTGATCGTCATGCAGAAAGGCTGATTAATACTCATTCATGGGCTCGCTGCAGGAAAGAGCAGCAGATGGCCCAGGAATAAAGCAGAGGAAGGAGGGCAGTTGAAGGATGGAGAGGCAAAGGAAAAGATGAGGGGGACAAGAAGGGGAAGCAGAAATAACAGGTCCATCTTGGACCTTGCATCTTTCATTTAGCTTTGGGTCCTGGAAGAAACAAAAATCCCTTCTTGCCACCAATCCTCCAACGTTGGAGGTCTGACTCCCACCGGACCAACCAAGCTAAATTTGTACTCACTCATGATACTGTAAGACTTTCTGGATGAAACCATCCACCTCATATTTTGTGTTCAGTGTTGAAACGCATGCAGCGTGTGCTGTCACGGGTCTGGCAAGGAATGACGGCTTTTGGAAAAGTAGGAGGGATGAACCAGGCAGTTAGAAATGGACTGGAGGAGGACAAGGATGGAGGGAAACCAAATGTACAGTTGGCAGTGGAAAGTGAAGGCAACAAAGACAGAGCGATACATTCAGGGTGGAGAGAAGCATTAAAAATAATAATAATAAATAATTAAATAAAAATAAATATACAGGGGGTCCTCGAGTTACGACGGTCGCGAGTTACGTCGTTTTCGTGGTTACGACACATCTCCTGTGAACTTCCTTGTTTCGGCTTA
>JAFBJQ010001469.1:87444-103909 GCA_016785345.1 Trinectes maculatus
AGCGGTTTGCCCCGTAAATATGTACAGACTTCGCACGGGAACTAGTTGGTGAGCGCTCTCTCTGTCTCTCAGCGCGCCTGCCGGCTCTCCACCACCTCCACAGCACAGCTAGGCTACTCTGCCTTGTGTTTACTTATGTGAAATGGACGGCTGGCGGGGGGTGCAGCGGCAGCCGGTAAGGAGATGCACACGGACACAGATGCGTTCGGGATCGTGGCAATACCGTAGGTTTATTCACAACACAGGGTCTACACGGTTGATATCAGAAATCTAAAGGAAATGCTCATTACACTCGCGATATCAACCCCTACAGTGACAAAAGGCAATTCCCAATAGTAAACCCTAATTGTAGGGTGGTGTTATAGCGACATCTAGTGGCACAATGTATGCACAATGGCACAATGAATGTATGTTCCGACTAACGTCGAAATTCGGTTACGACACATTCTCAGGAATAGGATCTCCGTCGTAACTCGAGGACCCCCTGTATATATATATATATATGAATTGAAGTTATTGATTTGATGGTTAGGAATGAGCATCTAGTGGAGGTCGGGAATCAGGATTTGAATCTTGGATAAGCACGAAATCAAATTGTGACAAATGTGATATTGAGGATGATTATTGATTACTGATTAGACTAGACTTCTAATTAGATTGTCTTCTAATTGTTTTTTATCCAACTCGGGTCCACTATCTGGGTCATGGATGACAGCCTACCTGGTATATGGAAATGCTTGGGGCCGTGGAAGTTGGTGGTGGCGGGTGTGGCGCACCGGGGCTCTAGCTGAGTGTAATAGGGTGAACTCCTGCCACTCTCACTGCCTGCAGTCAGCACGGCCAATCACAGTGAGAGAAACCATAAGCATGAGACACAGAATGGCCCACGTCCCCGACACAAATGAGACACAGACTGACACATAAGGTGATGGATTACATACATGTACAGTGTGTGAGCGGGTATTTATTACAGGGGCACTGCTGCTCCACCACGTCATACAGACACAGCATTTCGTCCATAAGGGATTGTGTGTATTTTCTACGTAAAGTGTGTACCCATATACTTCCCACGTATGATGGAGTGGGCTCATTACCTGGGAGATAATAAGGCAACGGGGACCCTCCATGGCGACTGTGGGCTGGAGAGTCAGTGAAAGCAGAGCTGGAGGAACGCCTCGTTCTTAACTCCACGCCATCCAAAACATCCTGGAGAGAGTGGGAGGGATGCTGACCAGGAATAACGTACATTCATTTATTACATGCAGTAAATTAAAAAAGTGGTAAAATTATGGAGTAGGCAACTTACATGGCAGTACGGTGATAAGGAACCCAGTGACTGGAAAATTAGAAGATTAAAAAAGAAAGTCATAATTGATGATTAAATGTGAGTGTTACGTTCCACTTTCACATTGATTGTGTTGATTGTATGTGTGCGTGTGTTACCTGTCCACAGTTGTATTGCTCCAGAGTGTCACCTGAGAGGTGTGTGTGTGCATGGTCAGACTGATAAGGGATGACGTCAGGCCGCTGGTTGTCATAAATAGCTTTGACCCTGGGCAGAGACGCCAGCTGCTTATAGTTCAAAACATCACCGTCGGCCTTAGACTGAGAGAGAGATGGAGAGAGAGATGGAGAGAGAGATGGAGAGAGAGATGGAGAGAGAGAGAGAGTGAATGGAAACTGAGCCATAAATAGAAAAGCAATTTAGAAAGAACAACAAAAGCATAAGAGATCACATATGGACAGATAGAGATAATTGATCAGCGTAAAACACATTAATGGTCATATTATTAAACATAGTCACATTAAGCAATAATGTGACTATGGCACTAAAACAATTTCCTCATGGTCGTACACAATGAGAAGGGATTTGTTAAAGTACGACAATGTTCAGATTGACTGAACTTGAATTCTTATTTTTGTTTTGACCTATGAATTTTAGATTTTTAAAAAAAGTTTTTTTTTAGATTTTCTACAATACTACTGCATTTGAGGAGCTGCAAACACCTGAGTACTAACAGCAAGGCAGGGAGTCTGTCAGGTGGTGAGAGAGACCGACAACCAGACAATAAAGTCCGTTCGGAGTGAAGACAGACGGAAGTTGCGGGGACCCTGAGCTTCTGTCTCTGTCCATTATACGCTGCACGGCTGACAACAGTGACAGCTGGGTAAAGGGCGTTTACTCACACAGATAAGCCGGTGAGGAGAACCGAGGAGAGGGGAGGAGGCTGGAGGAGAAACGGATGCTGTCTCAGAGGTACGTCTCAGCTGTTGGTACAAATATGAGTCAGAAAGCGCCTGAGGTCAAGGTCAAATTAGCTTTTAAACAAGAGCGTGAATAAAACGTATCTGTGCATATGATACTTTATCACTCGATCGCAGAGGAAATACCTTTGTTGACATATGCTTTATAAAGCAAATATAACTATATATATAAATATAACAAATATAACTAAATATAACAAATATAACTATATATATATATATATAATTTCTTAACATGAAAAAAATAATGATTGAATGTAGCTTTTTTAAGGAGGCTGAGTAACAGAGATGAGGTGATGAAAAAGAACAGAAACAAATCAAGGGGCAGGAGGTTGCAGGTATATTGAGCATCACTCACCCTCAGTTTTCTCTCCAGCCGAGCTGCTTCTTTACACATGGGATGCCAGACCTCAGAACCTGCACACACAACAACACAGTTTTAGCCCGGTTGGATTTGTTCATCGTAGGTGGGCAGCAGCCACGCGGTTTCAGGAGGTTTTACGAAAAGCAGATCGGCCTTTCTCAGCTGCATGAAACAAACGCACAGGACGTGAACGCTGGATGGAGATGGTTTGTCTGGTCTGAGGTCATATGACGTCATCACGTAAAAGAAACAACGAACTAAACAGTACACATGCAGTATAAGTATCATATGGCGAATTAGGAATTTAGCATTTCACAATTTTAAGTGTGGTCGATGCACAAACACGTCATAAACAGAACCAGAGGAAAAGAGCAAAGGGAGTGGAAGAAGGAAACTGTACAAGGGAGCAGAGGAGGAGAGAGAGAGGGATGAATGAAAGCTATTACAGTCAATTATATTCATAACAATAAACCACTAATGTCAGGATGTTATACGACTGTGGATCTGACAGTGGTAATGATGCCAATACCCACACACACACACACACACACACTGACTCGGTATTTATTTCATGGGCCTCAGGCCAGTGCAGGCTAGGTGAATGGACTTTAAGCTGTAACACACAACCACTGTCGACACCATGTGACCTGCACACACACACACGCACACGTACGTGTGTACACACGTACACACACATGCATAAACATGAAAGCACAGGCGTGCACAGATGCAAAAGGACGCAGGATACGCACACACCAACCACACTCAGTCTCACAGACTCCCACACACAAAATCAATACTGTAGACAGAAACCATGCATGGTGATTCAGCGCACCCCGTCCCACCCACGCTCCTCCTCTCTGCTGCCGAGCAGATGTATGGTCTTGGACTTGGGTTCCTTTATCACGTGGATGAGGAGAATCTGAATTGTGCAGAGCAAGTGGATTCAGCCCAGAAGAAAAAAATGAGCCGACTGGTGTTTGTCACAAAATAACACCTGAGCTCTACCAAGTCTTACCTGGAGAGGAAAACAGTGTTGTTCGTAATGAAGCTACAGCAGACTTTTCTCTCTCTCTTTGCCTTATCTTTATGCAAAATGGGTTTATCAGCTGAACATATTGGCCGATCAGTGATTTTCAAACGTGGGGATGAAGGACACCACTACACAAATGCAGCTATTCAATGTAACTATGTAATTTATGTCTGCAGCATTTTTTTAACTGAATGCTACTATTGAGCATAAGGAATGACTCACTGAAGAGTGCATGAACGCATTTGACTGAAGCTCTCACATTCTTTATGTTCTGCAAATCAACTGAATACTGCACCAAAAAAAACCCCAACTCCTATTTGGCGCAAAAGATCGGTCATTTGTCGTCAGATATGACTTCAAAACATGGTTTCTGCCCAGTTTATCAAACAAAAAACATCAAATTATGCACCAAATAAATGAAAATCGAAACAATGATGTGCAAATACATTTCCCTTAAGAGCTGTCTCTCTCTCTCTCCAGCTGTTTGAAGGACTGTAAATCTGACAGGGCCTGATAACAGCAATTAATTAATCAACAATGTCAATCAACAGACAATTTATGAGATGACACGTAATAAATTCAGTCGCTTGAATTAAGTAAAAATATATTTGTGTGGCTTGACCCATAAAATACATTTTCACTCACATCTGCGACATTCGCACACACCTGCACACACACACGACCACCACTTCTTATTCCAAACATGTAATGTTAGATTGACTGTGTGTGTGTGTGTGTGTGTGTGTGTGTGTGTGTGTGTGTGCGTGCTTCCTGTAATTGAGTGTGTCTCACAAGGGTGATTGCTGAGCCCTCCTACATGTCTGAAGTCATCCAAAGGAGTGAATGTAACCTTGGGGCAACTCGTTAGAGTTCAGTACACACACACACACACTCAAACACACAGACAAACACCTACACACACATACCTGCATTCATGTGCAAACATACAAATGCACACAACCATATATATAGAGAATGTCACTCAAATGTATTTACAGGCGCGGATTAGACTGCACTGGCAGAGTTGTCCAGTACGATATGCAAATGCTTCAGTTTATTGGTGGCCCTGGGCACAGCAGCTGAATGTCAATGAAGTGAAACAGGAGGTGTCAACCTGTGTGTGTGTGTGTGTGTTGGACGCTGTGTGTGTCCGCTGCATACGGTGGTACAGTAGCTCCACATTTAATTCAGATTCAGCTCAATCTAGACAAGTTATCTGTGTTACACTGAATGCTTTTTTATACCTCAAGTTCATGCTGCTGTGATTTCTATAGTGGTATTTGTACCATGTGGTTAGATTTGCATTATTCTTATTTTCAAGGAAGTGGTGCTAATTTTTCTCTTCCTATCACACATGTATGTTGTTTATAACTGCGTAATATTCACAGGTAACACATTGAACTGATTATACCTTGCAGTACACAGTGTATATATTGTACTTAAAGTGCATAGTTAGTAAGGCAAAGGAACCATTTATTTAAAAAAATCATTATTGTACTTATTTACTTACTGTAATGTTGTTTAATCACCGGTTTTGCATATTACATGTAGGTTACAAAAGCGCATTATGCCTGATATAATTTCCTCCAAAATGTAGGACAAATGCTAATTTCAAAATAAACAACACAGAATAAGCATTGTTTGGTTGAATAAACCATAACAATTTCTGCGGCAAGTTCATTCCTGTCCTCACACGAACCTCTGTGTGAATCCTCTTATTGTCTTTAATTACTATTGTATAACTTATGACGTATAAAAGAGAAAACAATTAAATGTATGGCAGTCGTCCAGTTTCATTCCCAATAATTCAGTGGCAACATAGAATAATGGACACAGCAGCAGGGCGAAGCCTGAGAGGTAATTTACTCCAATCTCTGTGTGTAACAAGAAAACACAGCGTGGGGGATAGTGTGTGTGTATATGTCTTTGTCACAAAGTGTAGTAACAAGTGTTATATGTGGGATCAATAACCGACATAATGGTAAATGTTAAAAAGACCCATTTATCAGGCGGCTGTATCCTATCTCTGTCGGCCTTGCCCTGTCTTTTGGTCTCATAAGATGTGCACACACACGTTTACACACATGTGTAACACAAAGATGTAGATGAAACATGCAAACCATCTGGATACTTGCAAGGACAGCTAATTCAATAGATGCTAAAGTCCTATTTTTATTGTGTACTGTTGCCTGTTAGAAATGCAGAAGCACTGCTCTACACCAACCAACACAGCACAAAGCCATTATTGCACTTTGTCATGTGTCTGGATCTTCCCGCCTCTTTATGCTCACCTGTAAGGTACATTTCCTCCCCCTGTAGAAACATCATGTGACAGCGTGCACACCTGGCACAGCTGGGGTGGTAGTGTTTCCCTCCAGCCTGAAGGGGAGACAGAAAAGATGGGCATGAAACAGAGGAGAACATGTAGGGTAGAGTAACTTAGGGTAGTTTAGAGTAGGGTAGGGTAGAGTGGGAGAGCATAGATAAGGGTAGGGTAGATAAGAAAAAGGTAGGGCAACAAGGTTAGTTGAGGTAGGTTATGTTAGGGAGGCTTCCACATCATTCCCATACCTGTTCCGACTTGCTATCTTGCTATTGTAAACTTTCCTACCCTTTACCTGGCACAAAGCGGGCAACTGCAGTGATGGAAAGCCTCTCCTGGAGCTTTGTGCAGAGAAAAGTCTTGCTATCACAAACACCCAGCAGAAAGCAAGCTTCAAAAAGACATGACAACACCCAAGTTCCAAACACGGGCATTTGCTAAATCACATCCTGGTTCGTCAAAAGGACATGAGGGACATACTACACACCCATGTTGTGCCTTTTGTGGACTGCTACACAGACCACTGGTTGGTCAGGGCTAAACTGCAACTGACTATCAAACCACCCTCCAAGAAAAAAGGGCCTCCAGTGAAAAAACTGCAGATAGGCTTATGGAATAAAGCAAAGCTGAGTTGTCATATGGCTTGTCGGGCACAACCAGGGTCAATATGATTCTTAGCTAAAATTATAAATGATTATCACAGATAATCACTAATATTTAGAAATGTTTACAATAAATCTCTGGGCACCAACCTGTCACCAGAATATACTCTGAAATATTCAGTGGCTAAATTTATGAGACCCCGTAGGTCTATGTCATCTGGCTCCTGGGAGACTAGTTTCTGGCAAAAGACAAAAGCAATATCCTACAATAAACTGGCCACACTTAGCGAGTTCATATTAAGTTCCACCTAGAATGCACAGGTGAGGCTTTAATCTGTGTCTTAACAAATCTATAACACTATCGACAAATTGTTATTCAAATATTGGCTGCCAATGGATCTCATCAGAGGTGGCACAGCTGCTCTATATTTCTGTGAGTTATTAGTGTGTTGAACAAAAGACCCCACAATTAAGAGAAGGAACGGTGTTTATGTTAAACAGTGGAACAATAAATCTCAGACGCACCTAGACGCAATCCGAATCATACACAGAGCCACAAATGTAAATGCACTTAGTTAGCAACTGCTTTCTATTACAGAACCATTATAGTTCAAGTATAAGTAAACCTTCATTGACTATGAACTACTTACTTGCAAACACATATGAAACAAAAGTGGTTGTAAGTGGTTATACGTATGTTTCGATTTGGTTTAAAAGAATTTTACTGTTGCCATTTCCTTTGGTTCAAGAACTGGTTAGGACCTTCGGTTCCCTAATTCTGGCATCCATTTTGTTGGTGACTTGGTTCATGTGACTGGGGGACCAGGTCACATTGACCAGTTGCAGCTAGTTAAGTTACTTAAATAATCTTTAATAATCGGTGGATAGCTTTATAAGACAAGCGACCATACTCCGCAGGTCTATGTCGTCTGGCTCCTGGGAGATTGTGTTTCTAGCAAAAGACAAAAGCAATAGCCTACAATATAACACTACCGGCAAAGTGTTATTTAAATTTTGACTGCCAATGAATCTCATCAGAGGTGGCACAGCTGCTCTATATTTCTGTGAGTGATTAATTACTAGTGTGTTGAACTAAAGGACTCACAATTAAGAGAAGGAACGCTGTTTATGTTAAACAGTGGGACAATATATCTCAGACGCACCTAGATGCAACCCCTATCATCCACAGAGCCAGTTAGTAACTGCTTTCTATTACTCAACCATTACAGTTCAACGATAAATAAACACACAGTGACTACTAACTACTAACTTGCAAACACATACCGTAAATTCCGGACTATAAGCCGCTACTTTTTTCCCACACTTTGAACACTGCCGCCTATAATACGGTGCGGCTAATACATGTTTTTTTCATGGGGCGATACACTCATTGTGCCATTGTGCATACATTGTGCCACCAGATGTCGCTATAACACCACGCTAAACTAAGAGTTTATTATGGTGAATTGCCTTTTGTCCCTCTTGTCCCTCTTGACACACCGTAGGGGTTGAGACCCCCCCCCCGCCGGCCGGCCGGCCATTTTACATAAGTACACACAGCTGTGGAGGTGCCGGCACTCTGCAGCGCTGAGAGCGCTTCACAGTCAAACTGATACGTTTGATGAAGCGGTTTAGATTTAGTTGTGTCCCATTTCAGGGTTTTACATTCTCTGTCTCTCTGCAGCGCTGAGAGACAGAGCGAGCGCTCAGCAACTCTTCCAGTGTGATGTCTGTACGTATTTACGGGGCAAACCGCTTAATCCGAAACAAGGAAGTTCACGGGAGATGTGTCTTAACTACGAAAACGACGTAATTCGCCACCGACGTAATTAGAGGACCCCCTGTATCTCATACAACGGGGGACACATGCGGCTTAAAATCCGGTGCGGCCTATAGAAGTACAAAATTGTTTTTCTTTCTAAAATTGGAGCGTGCGGCGTATAATCAGGTGCGCTCTGTAGTCCGGAATTTACGGTATGTAACAACAGTGGTTATACGTATGTTCCTGTTTGGTTTAAAGGGATTTTACTATTGTGGTTTCCTTTGGTTCAAGAACTGCTTAGGACCTTCGGTTCCCTGATTCTGGCGTCCATTTTGTTGGGGGCATGGTGCATGTGACTGGGGGACCAAGTCACATAGACCAGGTGCAGCTACTTAAGATGCTTAAATAATCAGTGGATAGCTGTAAAAGACAACTGACCATAATCTGCGGGTCTATGTCGTCTGGCTCCTGGGAGACTCTAGTTCCTGGTAAATGGGAATCTTTACAGGTCATTTTGTGGGTCTTGTAAAAGACAAAAGTAATACCCTACAATAAACTGTTTACACCAAGTGAGTTTATATTAAGTTACACCTAAAATGCACAGGTGAGGCTTTAATCTGTGTCTTACCAAATCTATGCGGTTTCCTTTGGTTCATGTGGCTGGGAGACCAGGTCACATTGACCAGGTGCAGCTAGTTAGGTTACTTAAATAATCTTAAATAATCGGTGGATAGCTTTATAATACAAGCGACCATACTCTGCGGGTCTATGTTGTCTGGCTCCTAGGAGACTCTCGTTTCCAGGATCCATAGAGCCACAAACATAAATGCACTTAATAGTTAGTAACTGCTTTCTATTACAGAAACATTACAGTTCAACGATAGGTAAACACAAATTGACTACAAACTACTAACTTGAAAACACATGTGTAACAACAGTGGTTATATGTATGTTCCTATTTGGTATAAAGGAATTTTACTGTTGCGGTTTCTTTTGGTTCAAGAACTGCCAAGGACCTTTGGTGTTATGGTTTTGTGTTGTGACTCTATTTGTATAGCCTCCTGTGGTTGTTTTTTGTTGCGTTTGGTTCCCTCCTCTGTTCTTTCCCTGCAGTGCGCGTGTGGCTGGAGGCAGAGCTGGTCTCTCGTTGGCAGACTGATGAGGCACACCTGTTTCCTATTTGGTAATCAAGCCCTCTTCATAAGGAGCCTGCTGATTTCACTTTGACGCCGAAATATTCTGTACACACTAAAGCTCTTGCTCCTTCCTTGACTTTTGCGATACTGGTTAGTTGTGCTGACAACTTGTTTTGTTCGTGTTTCCTAGTTTCCTGCCTCATGCTGTAGTTTGGACCAGTTCTGCCTACTCGTCTCCCACTGTGCAGTTTGTTTTTTTATCACTCAATTGTTCTTTTGACATTGAGTTGCTTTTTGTTATTGACTTTGTAGGACTTGATATTAAAGCTTTTTGTTCACCGCACTCTGTTCTCGCACATTCCTTGGGATCCAACTACCTACAAACCCTGACATTTGGTTCCCTGATTCTGGCATCCATTTTGTTGGTGGAATGGTCCACATGACTGGGGGACCAGGTCACACTGACCAGGTGCAGCTAGTTAAGTTACTTAAATAATCGGTGGATAGCTGTATAAGACAAGCGACCATCCTCTGCGGGTCTCTGACGTCTGGCTCCTGAGAAACTCTAATTCCTGGTACATGGGACTCTTGACAGCTCATTTTGTGTTTCTAGCAAAACACAAAATTAATACCCTACAATAAACTGGGTACACCAAGTGAGTTTACATTAAGTTCCACCTAAAGTGCACAGGTGATACAGGTAAACCACATATGTGGTTTAAAGGAATTTTACTGTTGGAGTTTCCTTTGGTTCAAGAACTGCTTAGGACCTTCAGTTCCCTGATTCTGGTCGTCCATTTTGTTGGTGGAATGGTCCATTTGACTGGGAGACCAGGTCACATTGACCAGGTGCAGCTTGTTAGGTTACTTAAATAATCTTAAATAATCGGTGGATAGCTTTACAAGACAAGTGACCATACTCCGCGGGTCTATGTCGTCTGGCTACTGGGAGACTCTAGTTCCTGGTACATGGGAATCTTGACAGCTCATTCTGTGTTTCTAGCAAAAGACAAACGCAATACCCTACAATAAACTGGGTACAATCAGTGAATTTACATTAAATTCAACCTAGAATGCACGGGTGAAGCTTTAATCTGTGTCTTACCAAACCTTTAACACGACCGACAAAGTGTTATTCAAATTTAGGCTGCCAATGAATCTTATCAGAGGTGGCACAGCTGCTCTATATTTCTGAGAGTGATTAATTATTTGTGTGTTGAACTAAAGACCTCACAATTAAGAGAAGGAACGCTGTTTGTGTTAAACAGTGGTACAATAAATCTCAGACGCACCTAGATGCACACCCAATTGTCCACACAGCCACAAATGTAAATGCACATGACAGTAACTGCTTTCTATTACACAACCATTACAGTTCAAATATAAGTAAACGCACATTGACTACTACTAACTTGCAAACACATATGTAACAATAATGGTTATACATATGTTCTTTTTTGGTTGAAAGGAATTTTACTGTTGCGGTTTCCTTTGGTTCAAGAACTGCTTAGGACCTTTGGTTCCCTGATTTTGGCGTCCATCTTGTTGGTGGAATGGTCCTTGTGACTGGGGGACCAGGTCACATTGACCAGGTGCAGCTAGTTAGGTCACTTAAATAATCAGTGGATAGCTGTAGAAGACAAGCGACCATACTCTGCAGGTCTATGTCGTCTGGCTCCTGGGAAACTCTAGTTCCTGGTACATGGGAATCTTGACAGCTAATTTTTTTGTTTCTTGCAAAAGACAAAAGCAACACCCTACAATAAACCGGGTACACCAAGTGAATTGATATTATGATCCACCTAGAATGCACAGGTGAGGCTTTAATCTGTGTCTTACCAATTCTATGCAGTTTCCTTTGGTTCAAGAACTGCTTCGGACTTTTGGTTCCCTGATTCTGGCATAACTCTTGTTGGTGGAATGGTCCATCTAGCTGGGAGACCAGGTCACATTGACCAGGTGCAGCTAGTTAGGTTACTTAAATAATCTTAAATATTCGGTGGATAGCTTTATAAGACAAGTGACCGTACTCCGCGGGTCTATGTCGTCTGGCTCCTGGGAGACTCTAGTTCCTGGTACAGGGGAATCTTGACAGCTCATTTTGTGTTTGTAGCAAAAGACAAACGCAATACCCTACAATAAACTGAGTACAATCAATGAATTTGCATTAAGTTCAACCTAGAATGCACGGGTGAAGGTTTAATCTGTGTCTTACCAAAGCTATTACACTACTGACAAAGTGTTATTCAAATTTTGGCTGACAATGAATCTCATCAGAGGTGGCACAGCTGCTCTATATTTCTATGAGTGATTAATCATTAGTGTGTTGAACTAAAAGACTCACAAACATAAATGCACTTAATAGTTAGTAACTGCTTTCTATTACACAACCATTACAGTTCAAATATAAGTAAACGCACATTGACTACTACTAACTTGCAAACACATATGTAACAATAATGGTTATACATATGTTCTTTTTTGGTTGAAAGGAATTTTACTGTTGCGGTTTCCTTTGGTTCAAGAACTGCTTAGGACCTTCGGTTCCCTGATTCCGGCTGTCCATTTTGTTGGTGGAATGGTCCTTGTGACTGGGGGACCAGGTCACATTGACCAGGTGCAGCTACTTAGGTTACTCAAATAATCTTAAATATTCGGTGGATAGCTTTATAAGACAAGTGACCGTACTCCGCGGGTCTATGTCGTCTGGCTCCTGGGAGACTCTAGTTCCTGGTACATTGGAATCTTGACAGCTAATTTTTTTGTCCTAATATGTATGTTACGTCTGGCTCCTGGGAGACTCTAGTTCCTGGTACATGGGAATCTTGACAGCTAATTTTTTTGTTTCTTGCAAAAGACAAACGCAACACCCTACAATAAACCGGGTACACCAAGTGAATTGATATTATGATCCACCTAGAATGCACAGGTGAAGGTTTAATCTGTGTCTTACCAAAGCTATTACACTACTGACAAAGAGTTATTCAAATTTTGGCTGACAATGAATCTCATCAGAGGTGGCACAGCTGCTCTATATTTCTGTGAGTGATTAATTATTAGTGTGTTGAAATGAAAGACTCACAAACATAAATGCACTTAATAGTTATTAACTGCTTTCTATTACACAACCATTACAGTTCAAGTATAAGTAAAAATACATTGATTACTAACTACTAACTTGCAAAAACATGAGTAACAACAGTGGTAATATGTACGTTCCTATTTAGTTTAAAGGAATTTTACTGTTGCAGTTTCCTTTGGTTCAAGAACTGCTTAGGACCTTCGGTTTCCTGATTCCGGCTGTCCATTTTGTTGGTGGAATGGTCCTTGTGACTGGGGGACCAGGCCACATTGACCAGGTGCAGCTAGTTAAGATACTTAAATAATCAGTGGATAGCTATATCAGACAAGTGACCGCACTCTGCAGGTCTATGTTGTCTGGCTCCTAGGAAACTCTAATTCCTGGTACATGGGAATCTGGACAGCTCATTTTTGTGTTTCTAGCAAAAGACAAAAGCAATACCCTGCAATAAACCGGGTACACCAAGTGAATTAATATTATGATCGACCTAGAATGCACAGGTGAGGCTTTAATCTGTGTCTTACCTATTCTATGCGGTTTCCTTTGGTTCAAGAACTGTTTCGGACTTTTGGTTCCCTGATTCTGGCGTACATCTTGTTGGTGGAATGGTCCATGTGACTGGGAACCAGGTCACATCGACCAGGTGTAGCTAGTTAAGTTACTTAAATAATCTTTAATCGGTGGATAGCTTTATAAGATAAGCGACCATACTCTGTGGGTCTATGTCGTCTGGCTCCTGGGAGACTCTAGTTCCCGGTACATAGGAATATTCACAGCCTATTTTGTGTTTCCAGCAAAACACAAAAGCAATACCCAACAATAAACTGATTCCATTCAGTGACTTTTTATTAGGTTCCATCTTGAATGCACAGGTGAGGCTTAATCTGTGTCTTACCAAATCTATGCGTTTATGTTGTCTGGCTTTTAGGAGACTCTAGTTCTTGGCACATGGCAATCTTGACAGCTCATTTTGTGTTTCTAGCAAAAGACAAAAGTAATACCCTACAATAAACTGGGTACAATCAGTGAATTTACATTAAGTTCCACCTAGAATCCACAGGTGAGGCTTTAATCTGTGTCTTACCAAATCTATAACACTATCGACAAAGTGTTATTCAAATTTAGACTGCAAATGGATCTCATTAGAGATGGCACAGCTGCTCTATATTTCTGTGAGTGATTAATTGTGTGTTGAACTAAAAGACTCACAATTAAGAGAAGGAACGCTGTTTGTGGAACAATATATCTCAGACGCACCTAGATGCAACCCCAATCATCCACAGAGCCACAAACATAAATACACTTAATAGTTACTAACTGCTTTCTATTACTCAACCATTACAGTTCAAGTATAAGTAAACGTACATTGATTACCAACTACTAACTTGCAAAAACATATGTAACAACAGTGGTTATATGTATGTTTCTATTTAGTTTAAAGGAATTTTATTGTTGCAGTTTTCTTTGGTTCAAGAACTGCTTAGGACCTTCGGTTCCCTGATTCCGGCTGTCCATTTTGTTGGTGGAATGGTCCTTGTGACTGGGGGACCAGGTCACATTGACCAGGTGCAGCTAGTTAGGTCACTTAAATAATCAGTGGATAGCTGTCGAAGACAAGCGACCACACTCTGCAGGTCTATGTCGCCTGGCTCCTGGGAGACTCTAATTCCTGGTACATGGGAATCTTGACAGCTCATTTTTGTGTTTCTAGCAAAAGACAAAAGCAATACCCAACAACAAACTGGGTACACCAAGTGAGGTTATACTAAGTTACACCTAGAATGCACAGGTGAGGCTTTAATCTGTGTCTTACCAAATCTATGCAGTTTCCTTTGGTTCAAGAACTGCTTCGGACTTTTGGTTCCCTGATTCTGGCGTTCATCTTGTTGGTGGAATGGTTCATGTGGCTGGGAGACCAGGTCACATTGACCAGGTGCAGCTACTTAGGTTACTTAAATAATCTTAAATATTCGGTGGATAGCTTTATAAGACAAGTGACCGTACTCCGCGGGTCTATGTCGTCTGGCTCCTGGGAGACTCTAGTTCCCGGTACATAGGAATATTCACAGCCTATTTTGTGTTTCCAGCAAAACACAAAAGCAATACCCAACAACAAACTGGGTGCACCAAGTGAGGTTATACTAAGTCTGTGTCTTACCAAAGCTATTACACTACTGACAAAGTGTTATTCAAATTTTGGCTGACAATGAATCTCATCAGAGGTGGCACAGCTGCTCTATATTTCTATGAGTGATTAATCATTAGTGTGTTGAACTAAAAGACTCACAAACATAAATGCACTTAATAGTTAGTAACTGCTTTCTATTACACAACCATTACAGTTCAAGTATAAGTAAACGTACATTGTTTACTAACTACTATCTTGCAAAAACATATGTAACAACAGTGGTAATATGTATGTTCCTATTTAGTTTAAAGGAATTTTACTGTTGCAGTTTCCTTTGGTTCAAGAACTGCTTAGGACCTTCGGTTCCCTGATTCCGGCTGTCCATTTTGTTGGTGGAATGGTCCTTGTGACTGGGGGACCAGGTCACATTGACCAGGTGCAGCTAGTTTGGTTACTTAAATAATCAGTGGATAGCTGTATCAGACAAGTGACCACACTCTGCAGGTCTATGTTGTCCGGCTCCTGGGAAACTCTAATTCCTGGTACATGGGAATCTGGACGGCTCATTTTTGTGTTTCTAGCAAAAGACAAAAGCAACACCATACAATAAACCGGGTACACCAAGTGAGTTTATGTTAAGTTCCACCTAGAATGCTCAGGTGAGGCTTTAATCTGTGTCTTACCAATTCTATGCGGTTTCCTTTGGTTCAAGAACTGCTTCGGACTTTTGGTTCCCTGATTCTGGCATACATCTTGTTGGTGGAATGGTCCATGTGACTGGGAACCAGGTCACATTGACCAGGTGTAGCTAGTTAAGTTACTTAAATAATCTTTAATCGGTGGATAGCTTTATAAGACAAGCGACCATACTCTGCGGGTCTATGTCGTCTGGCTCCTGGGAGACTCTAGTTCCTGGTACATGGGAATATTCACAGCTTATTTTGTGTTTCCAGCAAAACACAAAAGCAATACCCAACAATAAACTGATTCCACTCAGTGACTTTTTATTAGGTTCCATCTTGAATGCACAGGTGAGTCTTAATCTGTGTGTTACCAAATCTATGCGTTTATGTTGTCTGGCTTTTAGGAGACTCTAGTTCTTGACACATGGCAATCTTGACAGCTCATTTTGTGTTTCTAGCAAAAGACAAACGCAACACCCTACAATAAACTGGGTACACCAAGTGAGTTTATGTTAAGTTCCACCTAGAATGCACAGGTGATGCTTTAATCTGTGTCTTACCAAATCTATAACACTATCGACAAAGTGTTATTCAAATTTAGACTGCCAATGGATCTCATTAGAGGTGGCACAGCTGCTCTATATTTCTGTGAGTGATTAATTATTAGTGTGTTGAACTTAAAGACTCACAATTAAGAGAAGGAACGCTGTTGTGGAACAATATATCTCAGACGCACCTAGATGCAACCCCAATCATCCACAGAGCCACAAACGTAAATGCACTTAATAGTTACTAACTGCTTTCTATTACTCAACCATTACAGTTCAAGTATAAGGAAACGTACATTGTTTACTAACTACTAACTTGCAAAAACATATGTAACAACAGTGGTAATATGTATGTTCCTATTTAGTTTAAAGGAATTTTACTGTTGCAGTTTCCTTTGGTTCAAGAACTGCTTAGGACCTTCGGTTCCCTGATTCCGGCTGTCCATTTTGTTGGTGGAATGGTCCTTGTGACTGGGGGACCAGGTCACATTGACCAGGTGCAGCTAGTTAGGTCACTTAAATAATCAGTGGATAGCTGT
>JAFBJQ010001469.1:105026-175026 GCA_016785345.1 Trinectes maculatus
ATAATTATTAATTATACAAGTAGAATAATATAATATAATTGGGGGTTAGGTTAATTGGCCACTCTAAATTGTCCTTAGGTGTGCATGTGAGTGTGAATGGTTGTTTGTTTGTATATGTATTCTGTGTTGGCCCTGCGATGGACTGGCGACCTGTCCAGGGTGTACCCTGCCTCTCGCCCGATGTCAGCTGGGATCGGCTCCAGCTCCCCCCGCGACCCTTAACAGGATAAAGCGGTAGAAAATGAATGAATGAATGACAAAAGTAATACCCTACAATAAACTGGGTACAATCAGTGAATTTACTTTAAGTTCCACCTAGAATGCACAGGTGATGCTTTAATCTGTGTCTTACCAAATCTATGCATTTATGTTGTCTGGCTTATAGGAGACTCTAGTTCTTGGCACATGGCAATCTTGACAGCTCATTTTTTATGTTTCTAGCAAAAGACAAAAGTAATACCCTACAATAAACTGGGTACAATCAGTGAATTTACTTTAAGTTCCACCTAGAATGCACAGGTGATGCTTTAATCTGTGTCTTACCAAATCTATAACACTATCGACAAACTGTTATTCAAGTTTAGACTGCCAATGGATCTCATTAGAGGTGGCACAGCTGCTCTATATTTCTGTGAGTGATTAATTATTAGTGTGTTGAACTAAAGGACTCACAATTAAGAGAAGGAACGCTGTTTGTGGAACAATACATCTCAGACGCACCTAGATGCAACCCCAATCATCCACAGAGCCACAAACGTAAATGCACTGAATAGTTACTAACTGCTTTCTATTACTCAACCATTACAGTTCAAGTATAAGTAAACGTACATTGATTACTAACTACTAACTTGCAAAAACATATGTAACAACAGTGGTAATATGTATGTTCCTATTTAGTTTAAAGGAATTTTACTGTTGCAGTTTCCTTTGGTTCAAGAACTGCTTACGACCTTCGGTTCCCTGATTCCGGCTGTCCATTTTGTTGGTGGAATGGTCCTTGTGACTGGGGGAGCAGGTCACATTGACCAGGTGCAGCTAGTTAGGTCACTTAAATAATCAGTGGATAGCTGTATAAGACAAGCGACCACACTCTGCAGGTCTATGTCGCCTGGCTCCTGGGAGACTCTAATTCCTGGTACATGGGAATCTTGACAGCTCATTTTGTGTTTGTAGCAAAAGACAAACGCAATACCCTACAATAAACTGAGTACAATCAGTGAATTTGCATTAAGTTCAACATAGAATGCACGGGTGAAGGTTTAATCTGTGTCTTACCAAAGCTATTACACTACTGACAAATTGTTATTCAAATTTTGGCTGACAATGAATCTCATCAGAGGTGGCACAGCTGCTCTAAGACAAGCGACCACACTCTGCAGGTCTATGTCGCCTGGCTCCTGGGAGACTCTAATTCCTGGTACATGGGAATCTTGAAGTTCATTTTTGTGTTTCTAGCAAAAGACAAAAGCAATACCCAACAACAGACTGGGTGCACCAAGTGAGGTTATACTAAGTTCCACCTAGAATGCACAGGTGAGGCTTTAATCTGTGTCTTACCAATTCTATGCGGTTTCCTTTGGTTCAAGAACTGCTTCGGACTTTTGGTTCCCTGAGTCTGGCGTTCATCTTGTTGGTGGAATGGTTCATGTGGCTGGGAGACCAGGTAACATTGACCAGGTGCAGCTAGTTAGGTTACTTAAATAATCTTAAATAATCAGTGGATAGCTTTATAAGACAAGTGACCATACTCCGTGGGTCTATGTCGTCTGGCTCCTGGGAGACTCTAGTTCCTGGTACATGGGAATCTTGACAGCTCATTTTGTGTTTCTAGCAAAAGACAAACGCAATACCCTGCAATAAACCTATACAATCAGTGAATTTACATTAAGTTTAACCTAGAATGCACGGGTGAATGTTTAATCTGTATCTTACCAAAGCTATTACACTACTGACAAAGTGTTATTCAAATTTTGTCTGACAATGAATCTCATCAGAGGTGGCACAGCTGCTCTATATTTCTGAGAGTGATTGATTATTTGTGTGTTGAACTAAAGATCTCACAATTAAGGGAAGGAACGCTGTTAATGTTAAACAGTGGAACAATATATCTCAGACGCACCTAGATTCAACCCCAATCATCCGAGAGCCACAAATGTAAATGCACTTAATAGTAACTGCTTTCTATTACACAACCATTACAGTTCAAGTATAAGTAAACGTACATTGACTCCGAACTACTAACTTGCAAACAGACATGTAAGCATAGTGATACGTATACGTATGTTCCTATTTGGTTTAAAGGAATTTTACTGTTGCGGTTTCCTTTGGTTCAACAACTGCTGGGCCCTACAGTTCCCTGATTCTGGTGTCCACCTTGTTGGTGGAATGGTTGATGTGACTGGGGGACCTGGTCACGTTAGTCGGGTGTAGTCGCGCAGCATACCCTAATGTAATTTTCCTACACCCTCCTTTTCATACCCTTTCCTACCCTGCCCATTCCTTCCTTACTCTTTCATACCCCACCCTTTCCTACTTTTCCCGTCCTACCATAACATCACCCTTCCCTGTACTACAGTTCCCTACCCTACCTTACCTTTTTCTATCCTACCCGTACTTGTCCATTCCTACCATATCCTTTTCTTCATCTTTCTACCCTACCCTTTCCTACCCTAACCTTTCATTCTCCCTTTTTCCTGCCTTACCTTACTCTTTCCTACTCCACCCAACCTTTTCACCAGCCTACTTTTCCCTTTCCTTTCATTCTCCCACCTTTTCCTATCCTTTCCTGCTGTACCTTACTCTTTCCTACTCCACCATTTCCTACCCTACCATTTCCTACTCTACCCAACACCAGCCTACTTTTCCCTTTCCTACCCTACTCTTAACATCACCCTTCCCTGTCCTATGCTTCTTCACCCTACCTAACCCTGTCTAAGCTACCTCTACCCAACCATTTCCTATTACTATTACCACTGTGGGAAAAGGTCGGGTAAGGTCCTAGTGTGACGGGGATGGCCTCTCAGAGTCGCTCCCCACTTGCAGAGGTGGCAGGGACCTGGGCTCAAACCCTGGTCTCACACATGAAGGGGCCACACTCTTACCACCACACTATCGAGACACTTCTGTTTCATCATATTTATGTATATGTGTACACAAACCCAAGATTTCTTTGACATAGTTAAAATAATCGTGGACTCTTTGTTACCATGTTTCACTAAATTACACACATCCACATACAGTAATCTCCACACTTGCAGCGGTAGCAGGGACCTGGGCTAGAACCGTGGTCTCTCACATGACGGGGCCACACTCTTGCCATTACACTACAGAGACATGAACATGTTGGACACAAATACAAACTTTCTTTTACACAGAATCATTTGTTTCTGTGTGAATCATGTGTTAGCATGTTTCTCTAAAAACATGCTTACAAAGCATCACCTTGCTAGCATGTTTATCTAAAATTAAAACACACACAAACTGACACTTTAAAAAAGACAACTTATTATTACTAGAATAAATGCACTGACCTCAAGAACTCTGCCGCTGATGTACCTATTGCAGCTCTCACACCTGATTCCAAACTGATTGTGGTAATCGGCTTCACAGTAGGGCATCCCATCCCTGCCCGGGACAGAGAGACAACAGTTCAAATGAGCCCCTGCCTTCCTGCATCACTTCCACTATTGTTTATCCTGCAACACAGTGTTTTTTGTTGTTGTTGTTGTTGTTATTTTCTGAATCTATCTGCATCCTTAATTAATTAGTTAATACAATCAGTTATTGTCTTGCAAATGCATTTTAATTAACAAAGGTGCTGGTAGAAAAATACTTTTCATCAAGAGTAAACAAGACTGCTCCAAAAAAATGTTTATTTTCACAACTTTTTAAGGAGGTTTATTGTCAATAATTGCTTAGCTAGCAATTAGATAGCAATTGCCTAGATACAAGCAGCAAATTTGGTTATTTTAATTTAAGTAGCATTTTGAAAACCAACAATGTGAGTATGTCGGAGATATTCAGACAGTAATTCCCATACAGGACCTGTATTTACAGGGAGATAAAGCCACCTACTTGCTGATGTACTCTCCAGTGAGCACGCAGCTGCATGTTTGGCATTTAAAACAACTGATGTGCCACTGTCTCTCCAAAGCCAGTAGAGACTGACCCTGTTTGATCTCCTCACCGCAGCCAGCACAGTCTGGACGACAGCACAGGACAAGACAAGAGAGAAGGGGAGAGACACAAATACAGCAACAATAAAGCAGACAGGAAGGGCATGAGCATTTTTAATACATAATATCACCTTTCCTTTGCCTCTCTGTGCTCTCAACCTCATCACCTCTCCTCTCCTTTTCCTCTTTCCCTTACTCCTGTCATTCCACAGCCTTCACCAGATGGAGCTACAAGAACCAGGCCGCAAGACAACCTCGAGCATAAGGCCACGTTCTGTGTGTGTGTACATGTGGGTGTGTAACTGCGGGGAAAGTGGTTATGTTTTGCAGAGTTCAGAAGGTGGATGGTACAATTCTTTCACCTGCAGGGGAACAACAGAAACTAATCACAAATAAGTGAGTGAGTTCAACAACTACAGAGAGATGACGGAAAATGTGAAATGGGATATGGGCCAGAGGGGTCAGGAGTTCCTGATGAAATTCTAAACATTGGTGTTAGAAAGATGAGATTAAGTCTCTTAATCTTGATTTTTTTATTTAACTCCTGTTATTTGGTATCTAACTTCTGCCAATAATATGATGATAGTCCATAGCGCAAATAAGTAGTTTCCATTCAAGAAAGCATTGAATCGTTACAAATTTTTAAAAAATCCACAATTGACTCCAGTGTTTCTTCGCAGTTCATCATGGATTTTCCAGATTTAAAGCACACTGTATCTGAGCCCTGTTAGTAAGGTGGGATTTGCATATATGGATATGTTTTTGTGGCACAGCATGATGGTTGTTTTCTTACAGCTTGGTCCATGGACCTTGACGGGCTTGTCGCTGCTCAGGGAGTGTGAGCACTGCTGACACACACACTTCTTCCCGCAGAAGGTCACCCGGTCACCAATTGGGAACGGACTCCTGAGAGAACACGCACAGAACATTTTAGAAAACATGTGGCAGTAAGAGAGTCAAGTCTACCTGGCACAAAGTTCGAGAGTTGGTTCACCCAAATGAAAAGAAAGTTCACCGATCACCCTCTAGTGGCACAATAGCTGAGACAAATACTGAATGTCTTTACACGTGTTTTGACAAATGTAAATATACTGTATATTATGTAATAATAAATTTACAAAAATGGTGCATTCCACAAAGCAAGATCACTAACAATGATAAATAGTCATTTTTTTCTGTCTGACTTTGTTTAGTCAGTCAGACAGTTACAGGTATAATCCTGGCCCTTCTGTTGTGGTTGAGCCAAAAGTTATTTGTAAGTCACTGGCTTATTGCGGTGCGCTGACTCAGCCATTTTTAAGATGAATAAGTCGAGATTGCAATCTCAGTAGAGTATGTTCTTATTAGCAGAGTGAGTACATATGGGAACTCTGTCCAAAACGCAGCAAACCAAAACTCAATGATCCCTCTTTATGTATAAAATACTGAGTGACCATTATGCTTTTACTCATTGACTCTTATGCACCAGTCACACTTTTACTGCCAATTTCATTAAGTCAGCTTTAAGTGAAATGAACCAAAGCCAATACTCGATTTATGATATGGGCAGTGATTAAAGAAAGAGCAGCCAATAGCCCGTGGTCAGGAAGCAAATCTTCTGAAACTGAGTGTTTCATTTTAAAAATATCTCCAAAACTCTTCTCACCACCGTCCCGTTATTCAACTGCCGTTATTCAACAGTTGTACTGAAGTGGGCTAAATTTTAAGTTTGGCAAATATTAATATTTATTACATATCAGAACTGAAATAAAATGAATCTTGTCGGCCTGTCTCTTAACGACGGCTTCAGGATGTTCTTATTTATCCCACACCTGCAGATGCTGCAGACAAAGCAGTGTGGGTGGTACGTCCTCCCCAGAGCCGATACCACCTCCCCGGTGATGTACTGGTCACAGCTGTCACACTGGGTCCCGTAGAGCCGCTGGTAGTCCTCCGTGCAGATGTACTCTCCAGAGTGGTGGAAGAAACCCGAGTGCACCAGGTCACAGCCACACACTAAACCGACAAAGAGAAAAAATATGTTGGTTCACTCCATTCTTGAAAAGTACAAAGAGGAATAAGGAGGAGTGTGTGGTGGGCACATAACAGGACATTGGTCTTTTTAGGGCAACCTGTCAAAGTTCTCACAAATTCTTCCAGCTTGTGGTCAAAATTCATTGATTATATAATTAAAGGCCTTTTTATCAACGGAAAAACAGCATATAGTATTAATTTGTGTTCATTGCCATACTGTTTTGACACAACCATAAATATTAATCCATGAATCTAGATTTCATATTCTAGATTGAGGGGAGGTTATAGGCTTTTTTTTTTTCTGAGTGTGTGTGTGTGTGTGTGTAAGGGGGGGGGTCGAGAGTGCAATCTGTTGTCCTGTCAGACCACTAAAGGGTTAATACTATAATCTGGTTTGGGGGATTAGACCAGAGACCATTTAATCTGTTAAATTATACATTATGTTCATGGTGCATACCGATATTGGATTGATAAGAATAAAGTGTTTGTGTGTCTGTGTGTAAAACTGCAGTGTTGTTGTTGTTGTTGTTTTTTTAACAATGCATAAACAGCATGTCACACAAACACACTAGGATAGTACAGTGCATAGTGAATTGCATAGTGAGAACATGATGTATGGCTCCTATTTAGCAACTTCAGAGTCTTTCAGCCAAATGATTGCTTCTGCCCCAGCTGTGCTCAGGGTGACAAAGCCTCTGCTGAGCGGGTCGCTCAGGCACTTTAAGAGGGGATGAACAATGCTCTGCTTCAGCACACTGAGGCAGCAGCTTACTCCATCAGTTGTGTTTCATAGAATAATTCTGACAGCATGTGCCATTTAGTGACAATATCCACAGAAAAGCCTCTTAAAATGGCACCGGCATAAAGATTTTTTATCACGTTACATCCTAAAAATGAGTCAAACAGCTGATCCTGTCAGTGCTGTGCTTTACCCACCGGCCCCGGGCCCCGGGCCCCGGGGAGTGCAGGTATAAACTGCGATATACAGAATGGCACAATGATACAGCCCATATGTCCTGTAAGTTAGACTTCTGAAAGGCAGCCAACGGATCAGGATATCTGCAATGAACAGAATGCCTGGCCTCTAATTAAGCTAATGGCTCTAAACCCAGTGGAGTGAATGGATCTGATCTGATCCAAGCCAGTGTGTAAAGTGGCTCACACACACACACACACACACACACATGCAGTGAGAGAGAGAGCGGGAGGGAGAGCTACTGAGGAGGAAGACAGGCAGTCGAGATGCCTAATTTATTTATCTATTGGAGCCATAAAGGCATTAAAGTAACATCAGTGAAGTGAATTCCTTTTCAAAGCTTCTCGATAGAACCCTGGATCCAAACATCAATCATTTGAACCATGGAATCCTGTCTGGTTAACATTCACTTCCACTTAAAATAAAAGATCCTCTTAAAATAAGATGTAAATGTACAGAATGTTGAAGATAAAAACGATGTTTTTATTGCCCATAAGAGTAAACAGCACAGACAGAATCGAGGAAAGACACATTTGTGCCGCATCAGTCGACTGGATGGCTCCAAGTGCTTTATACAAAGACGTAAAAGGAAAAGACCAAACAGGAAACGTTTTAAGCTCAGAGTTGGAGAAAATCTCAGCACAGGCACTGAAGTGATGGGAGCCACGTTCCAGCTCTTTGTGAGGAATATGGGAATAAAAGGTCTCAAGCTTCTTTCATGAGTCAGTAGGATTTGAAAAACAATGTATGAGGCTGACACCTTTCAATTTTGTGACGTCTTCTTCAGGCCAGCTATGACAACATCATCTACACAAACCTACATATACTTGTTTGAGTAACTTTGTCACACACACACACACATTAACATTTGTTGATAGTGCATTTCACACCCTGCTGACAGCATTCACACATTCACTGCCATCTGAGTGGGAAACTATTAGTGTGTGGAGGAAGAAGGAAAGAGAAGGGGCTGTTCAGACATGACCTCTCTGGAGGCTCCACTCTGTCTCTGGTTAGACAGAGACCAGCGAGAATGCTCCAGTCACCACAGGAATATATGGGCAATAAATGGGAATTTTTATTTTTTATTTTTTTTTATTCAATTTTTTTTTTTCCTTCAAATATATGGGGACTTGCAGTTTGTTAAAAGTTATAAAAAGTTATGTTATAAACTTTCTATAATAGACTACTGTGAGGATAAAAGTTACAGAAAATACATTTCTGCGCATGAATAAATATAAATTATTCCAAAAAGTTTTTTTCATTCACAATTTTCGCACCTTCCGTGAGCCAATCGCGGATCAATCAATCCGAATCACGGATCAACCCGAAAAAGAGAAAAGTCGCGGAAGTAAATAGAGAATAAAACATGAATTCTGACGTGGGCTGATTTGTTCATAATCTTCTATCTTTCTTAAATTCGATAATTTAAGAAAGAGTCATAAATGAAGACAGATGCATGAAACGGGAACACCGGGAGGCCTCATTCTCACGGGGACTGTCTTAGCCTCGTCTTTATGATTTAGCTTCCAGCTACACAGAAAACGCACAAGTGCAGCAGCACACTGACCCACTGTGCGAACGCTCACGCAAAGACACCCACAAATGAAAAGTGCTGCACGGCCGAGCTGATACAGCTCTTAGTGCTGCACAGTTTGTCCTTGAAGTCTCTTCTGAAGAAAACGCCAGACCATCCGTGACTGTCTGTGTACAGCTGGCCATAAACTACACTACACTTCTAAAGCTGAAGCTCGTGCACAACATAAACATCCACACAACCTTCGCCCTGGACAGGTCAACACAGTCACACATCAGCACTTTAACTTATGTGAAGAATTTAATTCCGAAAATGGCTTGTGAGATGTTTTGACGCACGGTGCGGATCAAACTATTTGAAGCATTTGTCCTATTTTCTCGTCCCGACCAAAGTGGTTCTCTACAAAGGGGACACTCTGAGGTCATAGATGATGTACGTGGCTCAATTTTCCTTTTGGACAAAAGGCTGAGAGGAGACATGGAGAACAGAGAGGAAAGGCAGGATGGGAGTCGAGGGAGAGATTAGAGGGAGCTGAATATATAAGCATCATGTGTGAGGAGAGAAGGGGAGGCAGACAGCAAAGCGAGTGGGGGGGGGATGTGGATGTGGAGGAAGAGAGGGAGAGACCGGGGGACCCAGGGGAGGTATCAATGAGGCTATCGATCCATCCGTCCACCACACGTCTGCCGTCCTGTCACTGTCTTCCTCATCGTCAACATGGGATGGGGTTTCTGTGCTGTCGCTTCTTTGCATTTGAATGGGTGGTCGGGATGGACAGATTAAACACGGAGGAAAAGTATAAGCAGGTCTGTGCTGGACTTTGGCTTTGGTTTTCCAAGAACTGGCGACATTCACTTTAGAAAGAAGACACGTTTATGGACATGATTTATATTTAATGAGCGATTTTATGGGACCAGAAAGAGAAAGCTGCATTTTCCTTTTCATTGTCTTCTGAGGAAATCGAATTGGTTTGCGTTGTGTACTTTGTTCTGGCAGCAAACAAAGTCATCAAGACGTTTCTCTCCAAACCACATCTGCATACTTCATAGTGATGCTGAATTTAAAAGGAAATCAAATCGATGGAATAACAATATGATTCATCCTCTGGGGACCAGAAATATCTGGACAAATGTCTCGACTATCAACAACAAGCACAGGAATTACGTACAAATTTTAGGCAGCAGCGCCTGAATATGTCACAATATTCTATTTCTCATCTATCCCAAATAATCCTCTCGTCTACGATTTCTCTTTCTTTCTTTGCTTCATCAGAAGAAAAAAAAAGTCTCACAGCCTCAGCAACAGGAGATTAGCCTGTTTACCAAACAAAGCCACATTGTGAGTGTCTGACATTTACAGCTACAAACAAGGAGTGCGAGAGAAGAGAGCAGTGAGGGGGGGCGAGGAACGACGAGGAGCCGATAACGAGCAGGAGCAGGAGAAAAAAAAAGGCAAAACCCACACTGATGCCTGTGTCCTAAAAGCTGACAATCTGATTCCTGCCCACTTCATCAGCTGACATCTGCTCCATCTGCCGACCTCAGTCCATTAGCAACACAAAGTCATTAGGCTTCCTCTGAAAATCCATTTCTCTGCCATCATGAATACTTACGTATCGATATCAAAGAAAAGATCGTTTCTCGTCAATAAATCGGGCTCACGATGAGGGGTCACTTTATTTCAGCTCAAGTCACTTTTAAGATCCACAATGTTGCATAAGACAACATACCATAACACACACACACACACACACACACACACTCTGGTGCTTCGTGGCTGTCTTGCAGGCCGCCGTGGGACTGTGTGGGCCTCGGCCTGTGGAAGGAGGTTCGCTGGTTGGACTCTGACTACGTGCTGGAGAAAAAAAAAAAACCTGCTGACTGCACTGCTTATCTAGCAGCTGACTCCAGACCTCTGTTTGTGCGTTCCGTCCCACCTGCTCACTGGTGGAGCCTGGACGCGCAACGTTTGCGGCGCCACTAGTGCTCCACAAGGACATGGATTAAAACGAAGGGTGAAGGCGGTGAAGCTCTTTCACACTAATACAGCGAGAACATTGGTGTTTTACTTCAGCTGCTTTTGTTGCTGGATAAAAACCTCACATACCATAATATTTTATATGGAGACACTGATTTTATGATCAGTGGTAGCTGTGGTGACCACACAATGACCACAGAGCCCTGGTCATCCGAGGTTAAGCAGCTCAGGTAGGGTACCAGGACCAAACAAGGATCAAAGATCTTCCCATGCACCTTCTGTTCACTGTGGAGACGTCACGTCACCTTTTGCTCCCGGTAGCAGCTACGCATATAACATGTGATGTGAATGTGTAATGTGAATGAACCCCTCCCCTTCTCATCTCGTACATGTTGTTATTGGCTCGGAGCCTGCGTAAGCAAATGGCTGGTTTTCATGAAAACGCAGATCCAGTCGTGCAGGTTCCTTCTTCTCTGAGTTAATATTCAATTGTGCAAATTTATGAGGGCTGGAAGTCAAACACGAAACCCTGTGACCCTGTGCGAGACTCAAGACACAAAGTAATGAACGCATGTTTTTCATTGCATTGAGTGTGGGAACGATGAATGAGATGTGTGTGTGTGTGTTGGAGTTGCACACTTGCACTTGTGTTTGAAAGGATGCATAGCGGTGTATGCAGACGTGGGTGTTTTTACCTTGGCAGGTGAAGCATTGAATATGGAAGTGTGTGCTCTTGACGCGCACGACCTCCCCGCGGCAAAGCTCCCCGCAGCGCTCGCACATGATGGGCGAACTTCCATGGCCGGAGAGAGCAGAGCTGCTGTTGTTGTTTTCTCCGTAAAGACCAGACTGGTACTGAACTGTCGGGATGAGAGGATCAATAACATCCATCACTTATTGTCATTTCCACGTTGTCGTCTGATCACAGTCACCTGACGAGCTCTGATGCTGCTCCGGAAACATGACGAGCTTTCATGCATAATAATGACCAGTTCAGTAAATATTAGTTTTCTCACATCGATACCAGTTTTTTTTTTTTTTCGCCCCCCCCCCACACACGAGAAAAGTCACAAGAAAAGCATGGACAGTAACCAAACATGGAGGCAAACACACAAATAATCCACACACGAGAAAAGTCACAAGAAAAGCATGGACAGTAACCAAACATGGAGGCAAACACACAAATAATCCATTTCAGCCTCGACTGGAGATTAAGAGGAGATGGAGACACTGTAAATCAGAGTGGCTCCTGGAATGTCTGTCAGGGAGGGAGGAGGGAGCGGGGCTTAGAACCATTCATAACGAGAGAGAGAGAGAGAGAGAGAGAGAGAGAGAGACACTGAGCATGAGTGATCAAATTGGTGTTGGGTATGTTTCAGGAAATAGTGTATGTACACTGTAGAGTACAGTATTATGTACACTGTATGTAACACTGATACAGAGACATTGTATCCCATTTAGTGAAAGAAGTACTGAGTTACATTGTGTGAAAGAAAACAGCCTATACACACGTGGAGACACACACACTTACACAAACCTACAGATAATAGAGCTCACTAACTCCCTGATGTGATGAATGTGCTGCAACAGTTGTTTCTTCTTTACTCGTTTGTGTGAATGCAACAACAAAAAAAGAGAAATCTGCTGTGTTCGACTCAGTTCACAGACGTTAATGTAAAGGCTGTGTTTAACCACTGTAACAGCGGAACAGCACGACACAGCAGGAGAGAGAGACAGACAGTTGTGGACCTAGAAATGTTTGGAGGGTAAAAAAAAAAAGAAAAAAGAAAGAGGTAAAAGTAGGACAGAAATGTTTCCTAACAAATTGTATCATCTGTGTGTGGGTGTGTGTGTGTGTGGTGTACATGCATGTGTGCGCCACAGAAGCTGGCATTGGGTGTGTAGCCAGATGGCAGCACAAAGACTGCAGCCACAGACAGAGAAAGATCTGAGCCACCTGTGTGTGTGTGTGTGCGTGTGTGTGTGTGCGTGTGTGTGGTATTTTGGTGTGTTTGCTATTAATAGTCTTTTTAAATGTTCCGTGCTCTTGTTTATAAAATTAATGGAGGAGAAAATGTGCTGCGTGAGCATGTGTTTACGTTTGTGCTTGTGGGCCTGTGTGTTTGTGTGTCCATGTGCGTGTTTTGTGTGCTATGCATGGTTTTCTCAGTGTCATGTGGATAAGCTGGAATCTGATTACATTTTTAGATTTACATTTAAAAATTTTTAAGATTAAAAAAAGAAAGAAAGAAGATTTATTTTGTGTGGGAGCTACTAATAAATAATATCAGAACACAACGTTAAACAATCAGTTTGATACAAAAAAAAAACAACTAAGACCAAACTTCTTTGGTTTTCATCTTCTTCTTCCCAACAGTTCTCCCTCAAGTGGCCTCAAAGTCAAACTAGCTATTTATCCAGCTCCATTTGACAGCATCCCATATTCATTTTGACCTTTGACCTTGTGGATAAATAGCCTGGATGAAAAACCAATAAGCTCTCCCTTGGTGTCAACCAAGCCAGTCAGCCAAAAAGATAATCCCCTCTCTTTTCTATGGGAGATGTTTGTGAGTTACACTCATTCAGCCACTCGGGGCCCCGCTGCCGTCTTTAGATAGAAACACAAAACATTTCATAAACACAAAAACGTTTCCAGCCACAAGAAAATTCATATATTTAATGAATTGGCCTGGTTTCTGTGAGTGTGGGAATTTCGTCAGTGGAAGAAATCCACTGACGATGGATTTCTTCCACTGACGAAATCCATCGCCACGCAAACCACAGGGATCTTTATCAATCCATACACTCAATGCAAACTGACAATCACCTGACAACATACATATACATATATTTATATATATATATAGGCTACTGATAAAAGCTGTCATCCACCTCTGTTTCTAACCTTCCCTGACAGGGGGTTTGCTAATGACATGATGAAATACTGTGTCAATAAGTGAGTCAGGGATCAATAATGCCAGTGAAGGCCTGTTTATGTCTGCTTCAGGTTAAACCCTCCCTGGACACCACCTTATTGATCAGGCAGAAGTACCCACTTATATGAACACACACACACACACACACACACACACAGTCTTACCATTTGTGGGTCCACTCATGATGTGCAGTGGATCGGTCATTGGTTATTGTAGGTTCCCAGCAGCAGATAATGACAAGTCCTCCGGTCAACTCACTGGACTGAAGAACTCTCTCTCTCTCTCTCTCTCTCTCTCTCTCTCTCTCTCTCTCTCTCTCTCTCTCTCTCCCGGGCTCCGGTTCGGTCCGGACTGGGCTACTCCACCACTACTCCACCTCTCCACCCTGCGTGAAGGCAGCCGCCTGAGGGAGTGAACGAACTGACGCTGCAGCGTCCTCCTCCAGCAGCACGGCGCACAGCGGCTCCATCCTCAGCCCCGGCGGTCAGCGCGCGCCGCTGCCCGGCGTGGAATGCTGCACGGTGCGTTCCGGAGTGGAGGCTGACAGGAGCGTCTCCCACCGGCCGGGACCAGACTCTGACAGCGAGACGAGGCGAGAGCGCCGAACAGCGTCCGAACGCCGAAGTACCATAATAAAACCATGTGACCCCATACAGCGTTCAAATGAATACAAACATGAATAATGGAATCATAGATGCCCCCCCCCCCCCCCCACCACCACCACCACCACCACCATTTAGGACTTTCAATATTTCAGGTGTGAAAATACATAATGTGACTAATGTAACATTCCATATTCTCTTTATTATCTTTTATCACTCGTTTTACATACATGTTGCATGATGTTCAGTTCTTCAGATAGTTTTTTTTTTCCTGGAGCTGCAGGTTGATAAATGCGAGATGAATGAGAAGACCACAATATAGTTTTGTTTAATTTGTTGTAGTTGCAAAGTCACACCAAAAGGTGGCAGTGTATTATAAGGAATGTTTTTGTTTCTATGGACACCGTGCAGTGAGACAGAGAAGGAGCAGGATGATGTTAAAGGATGATGCTGGGTCCATTTACCTAACATGTAAATGACAGTTAACTCCATAAGAAAACAAACAGGCAAATCCCTGATTACTGTCAATTCTGGCTGCACAAGATGCATTATGGGTAATGTAGGCCGTTAGTTATATATGATCAGCCACTGTAATTCACTCTAGTATTTACATTTGCAGTAATAACTATAAATGAATCAACGTGACAGAGTTTTTTTTGGCCCTGACAACTTAACTTGAACATCCAAAGATCCAGATTTGTTTGGTACATTTTCCACATGATTCATTTATTATTCTTTTCCTTTTCATTTCCTCCGTTGCTTTGAAGTTGAGCTGTTTGTGGTAGGATAAGTTACCCGTCGCACACAACGGCCCTGCAGCGCATACACATGTTTATGTAGTTACCTTTCAGGCCGTCCTGACTCACTTCCCTGTAATTTAAAACAATGCACAGGATACTTCCTGCAGCGGCTGGCACACCAGCCACTGACACTTCCTGATGCCTCCTGCTGGTTCTGTTTCTGCAGGGAGGAAAAGAAACCATCAACTTTTCTCATGACGGAACGAAATGAAAATCTACTCTTTTTGGACAGCGACAGTGCAAACTGCAAAACGCCGTGGTGCATGTTGTGGTGTTTATTTCTGTTTCTTAGAAATAAACAAACCCTTTGCTCCCTTTCACACTGTCTGATCCCCACAGTGAGTTTCTGTCTCCTCTCAGAGCCACGGCGTTTGAGACCAGAGCCTCCGATCAGAGGTCGACCTGGGTCACAAAAACAACCTGTCACCACGTCACATGGGGTATCACATCCAGTTCATGTCTGTGCGGACGTTTTACATAGGTGTGATTAATGACCCATTGTCAAGTCAGTCTCATTTAAAAGAACACTGGTGACTGTAAATGATGTTGTTTTTTTTTACTGCTGTCTGTGTTGTGTTGCAGTGTCGCTGAGGTTTTAAAACACTATTTTCATAAATGGAGGTTTTTAATTAGCAGCTGACGTTCACAGTGCAAACGAGCAGGTTGCTATATATTAAACGGGGCATTGATGCATTTTCAAAATACATTCTAGGAAGAGTTCTGATTTCCTAAAGATTAAAAGGCTTTGTGTATTCTATCTCATTCTAAAAGAGGATGTGTGTTGTGTGTGAAAGATGAAGTGGTCAGTGCTGATGCAACTGACGGGGGAAGTTGACGTTACTAAAAATGGCATGAGTCTAAACAACACGCGGAATAAAAACATTCACAGTGCATTCATGCCAACAGAAAATGTTGTTTGTACATATGGTGACACTGTGGAGAGTTGACGCATCAGAGGTCCTGGTACATGTTGTGTGTTTGTAGGCGTGTCGGGCAGGAAATGACAAAGGTAAAGGAAAAGTCACAAGTATGTGTGTATGTGTGTGTGTGTGTGTGTGTGTGTGTGTCTTCCACAGTTTTCAAATGGTCATGAGTGGGCTCTGTATGTCAGGGTGTCAGATGCACAGTCGATAATTCAAATAGAGGTCAAAGGTCGCGCTACACACCCCAAAAAACGTTTAGATTTATAGCTGAAGAAAACGACAGCGTTTCAGATAAATCAAAACCTTTTCACGTTCTTCTTTTAAATGAAAGATAAACCGCACCTCATGTCCACATAGTTCAGACAGACAATGAGAAGACATTCTAATAATAGTGTTTTGTTTTCATTTTTCTAGAGTCAGCACATTGGTTTCTTTGTTGTTGTTTTTTTTTTTTGGGTTCGTGCTTTTTCATCATATTAAATTTGGACTCCTACATAAGCCGAGACACATGTTCTCTGTTATTCCACTAAAAGATAACAGATAACCTCATACAGCCATTTTCAACTGTGATAACAATGGGACGATAATTCAAAACACCGGAGACAAATAATTCCACGTACTGAACTCCTTACAACTCAAAGCACCTGGCAGAATCATATAAAGGCCCATCAGTCTTGTGGCACTGAGGTTGGCTGTGTGGAGTTAGTGGATTAGACTCCATAAACCTTATCGCCTCTTTTGGCTATGTGGCATTTCCCGCTGTCAAAAGGTTCAAACATGACTGTGGAACTTGGTTTTCACGGCTTTGGTTCTTATCCAAAGTAGATGGAGCAGCTGTGTTTGGACAAGGAATTCTCTGCGCTTTTGGGTGCAGTTAAATAGCAGAACGGCACTGTAAATAATCTCTCTCTCTCTCTGTCTGTCTGTCTGTCTCTCTCTCTGTCTGTCTGTCTCAGAGAGTGTCTATAGTCAGATGGTATTTTGGCAGCATGTTAAAAGGAGACACTCAGATTCTATCATTCTGTGATTTTTGAAGATACAGTGAAGTCAAGTCTGAGCCAGTTTTCCATATCTGAAACGAGTGATCACTTTACTGATTCAACGAGTACTTTGATAACTAAATAACTATTCTGACACATTTATCGAACGGAAACGCCAGACAAGAGCTGATTTTCTCTTTCACTTCATGTTTTTGTATGATGATGTAACTTTACAAATGGAAAGGGATAAAGTAGTAAAATAGCAAATTGACGATTTATTATAAGCTATGTATTAATTTGTGAACTGAGTTTCTTAGACTCGGTGAGCACATACATACATACAGTACATACATACACACACACATATATACATACATACATACACACATACATACACACATACATACATACATACATACACACATACATACATACATACATACATACATACACACATACATACATACATACATACACACATACATACATACATACATACACACACACATACATACATACATACATACATACATACATACATACATACACACATACATACACACATACATACAGTACATACATACATACATACACACATACATACAGTACATACATACATACATACATACATACATACATACATACACACATACATACATACATACATACACACACACACACATACATACATACATACATACATACATACATACATACACACACACATACATACACACATACATACAGTACATACATACATACATACACACATACATACATACATACATACAGTACATACATACATACATACATACATACATACATACTTACATACACACATGAGACTGAGGATTATAGGTGATGGAGTTATGGAGGGACAGAACGATGAGTCAGCTAATGTCATCTCTTCAAAGCATGAGACGGCTGTTTATTTCTAGTTCCCACTTGTCATTCAACATTTTTATAATTAGCCGTTGTCTTGTCCTCTTCTGCTTCACACTCGACCATCAGGACCATCAAGTCTCATAATCAATTAGTGGTATCTTGCCACAGAGAATGAACATGATGAGCATGTATAGGGTGGGGGTTACAGGGAGGAAAACGATGAGAGATGAGCAGCAGGGTACAAGGTTTATAAGAATGAGACAACAAAGGAAAGGGAAAAGAGAGTGTGATGAGAGAGGAGGTGGAGACGGAGGTGGAGGTGCAGTATATGAATGAGAAAGCGAGAGGTGAGAGTGATGAGGGAGATCAGAGAGAGAGAGAGAGCGAGAGAGAGCGAGAGAGTGTGTGATGGAAAGACGGGGAAGATAAAGAGTGACAGCAGCGATGATGAGAGAGGGAGAAAACACAGAGGTGGGAGAGACGGGAAGGTGCTGACTGGCAGGAGGAGTGTTTATCTTGCTCCTGTGGCTGAGTCGTGATCTGTGAGAGGCAGACCTTTCATTTTACCTCTCCTTACCTGTCAACACGCACACGCACACACACACACACACACACACGCACAACTGTGGACTCACACAGAGACGGGCGTAGCCTATAGAACGCTGCATCAATCACGCTTATCAAACAGCTGGGCAGAAAACATACTGTACGCTGTGGATGTAAACATACAAAAACACTAGAAGAGGAGTATAAGTATAAGTATAAGTATAAGTATAAGTATAAGTATAAGTATAAGTATAAGTATAAGAGGTGAGAGGGAAATTAAAATTACAAGTATTTCAAAAGTCCACTCTTCTACACAGATGCTGAGGAAGTATTCAGATCAACTTTATTTAAGTAAAAGTACTAAAACTACATTATCCATACACGTCCCTGTTAATGTAACGTAAACAGACGTCAATGTATTAAATAGGAGAATATGCTTACTTTATTGAAAGGAAAACTCATTATGTGCTGTATTGGCGTCCATAACTGTTATATTATATATATTACAGTATATATTCTTATATGATTATATTCTAAACACTTTCAGTGCCGTCCACTGGCACTGTCACTGCCAACATCTTGATACAGGAAGGATGAGGTGTAGAAAAAAAAACAGACAAGCTGCAGGAAACTCTGGTGTCTCAGTGGTCCAGATGCACATTATACACAGGATACACTGAGCTCAGTGGGCCTCTGTTTGATGGACATGAAATATGCACCGACACACAAACGCAGCTGAGGCTGAGAATGTGTTTTTTCCCCCCGGGTGGAAATTCAACCCCAGCGAATAATCACATGAATGCAATCTGCCTTATCATCCTGCTGCAGACGCACGAGACAAAGTCAAACGCGTGAGACAAACACTGGAACGCGGTTTATTCCACCCTGCAACACGTGGCGATGGAAAGAGTCAGAGCTGCCAGGCGAACAGCGGCTCCATCGACGCACTTCATTCACATTTCATTGCAGGTTTTCTGCTTGCTGGTCTCAACTGCGGCAGAGCGAACCGCTTTCATTGTGTATTGGATTCAGTCAAAGTAAAGGGTTTAAGTGGAATAGTGACATGAGACAGAATAAAGTGGCAGGGCAACAACTACCGTATTTTCCGGATTATAAGTCGCTCCGGAGTACAAGTCGCACCAGCCATAAAATGCATAATAAAGAAGGAAAAGACATATATATAGTCGCACTGGATTATAAGTCGCATTTTTGGGGGAAGTTTATTTGATAAAATCCAACACCAAGAACAGACATGTCATCTTGAAAGGCAATTTAAAATAAAAATAGAATATAGGCAACAACAGGCTGAACAATTGTACGGTATGCTAACGTTACATGACACATAAACAACGAACTGAGAACGGTATGTTAACATAACATATTAAGAGTTATTCAGATAACTATAGCATAAATAACAGCTGGGCAGAAAACATACTGTACGCTGTGGATGTAAACATACAAAAACACTAGAAGAGGAGTATAAGTATAAGTATAAGTATAAGAGGTGAGAGGGAAATTAAAATTACAAGTATTTCAAAAGTCCACTCTTCTACACAGATGCTGAGGAAGTATTCAGATCAACTTTATTTAAGTAAAAGTACTAAAACTACATTATCCATACACGTCCCTGTTAATGTAACGTAAACAGACGTCAATGTATTAAATAGGAGAATATGCTTACTTTATTGAAAGGAAAACTCATTATGTGCTGTATTGGCGTCCATAACTGTTATATTATATATATTACAGTATATATTCTTATATGATTATATTCTAAACACTTTCAGTGCCGTCCACTGGCACTGTCACTGCCAACATCTTGATACAGGAAGGATGAGGTGTAGAAAAAAAAACAGACAAGCTGCAGGAAACTCTGGTGTCTCAGTGGTCCAGATGCACATTATACACAGGATACACTGAGCTCAGTGGGCCTCTGTTTGATGGACATGAAATATGCACCGACAGGCAAACGCAGCTGAGGCTGAGAATGTGTTTTTTCCCCCCGGGTGGAAATTCAACCCCAGCGAATGATCACACGAATGCAATCTGCCTTATCATCCTGCTGCAGACGCACGAGACAAAGTCAAAGGCGTGAGACAAACACTGGAACGCGTGGCGATGGAAAGAGTCAGAGCTGCCAGGCGAACAGCGGCTCCATCGACGCACTTCATCCTCATCTCATTGCAGGTTTTCTGCTTGACGGTCTCAACTGCGGCAGAGCGAACCGCTTTCATTGTGTATTGGATTCAGTGGGAAGTCAAAGTAAAGGGTTTTAGTGGAATAATGACATGAGACAGAATAAAGTGGCAGGGCGACAACTAATGTTAACTCGGGGAAACACACAATATTATGACTCGGTTTGCGTCATATGATGTGATTTCATATTGCAACAGGCTGAAGTGATTGTGTTTGGGTACAAAGTGAAATGTGTTGACATTTGTGTATTGCTCATGTGTTTCTTCCAGTATTGTTGTGACAGAAGGTTTGCGTCTAGATTATGTTGAGTGGTATTTAACAAGGAAGAATAAGTAAAGGCCACAGTTTTTCGACGACTGTAATCAAGCGCTGTTGATGAGTTGATTAGCGCTGCAATAAAACTGGATCAGAAAACTCATTTAGATTTGCAGATACAGTGATCAAGGTTCATCATCAGTGTGGAACCAGATGCAGGCGTTTGTTACTGTTTCCTCAAATGTATCTGGTTTTGTCCCCAAGAAATAATCTATAAACACAGTTTATCTGAAACTTGTAGTATTTTATTTTATTTTAATGTGTTTCATCCGTTATCTGAAAGAAATACTTCCTTCCAGTGACTGCAGCATGTGTTTATTAGCGTTTATCTAAAGCGCAGTGACTTTGCATGTATCGGAATTTCAACACTTTGCAATTGTGTCACTATGCAAATGTTGACCAAAAGAGACGGATAATGAGGAAATGCAACAGCTGAACAAAGACAGCCCTGGAGGGAGCAGGGTTATGATGCCGAGGGATGGACGCGGGAACAGTTTGAAGATATGGAAGCAGATAACGTGGCGAGAGGAAGGGATAGGGCATGGATAGGAAAAGGTGTGGAGAGGAATGTGCTGGGCCTTGACAGACAGAATGATATGACGCCGGTTGTCGTGTCCCATAGAAAAGACTGTAAAAGTGTAAACAGAGAGAAACATGGCATGAGAGCGTGTAAAGCGTGCATTAGGGGTTTTTTTTTGTTGTTGTTGTGGTTTGTTTTCTGGCACCTGTAGTGGTTATTCTCTCTGCAGACGTAAGAAGCTGAGAACAGCATGTTCTCAGCTTGTTCTCAGGGCGACCACTCTGCAGAGCGACACTTCCTGTTCACAGTAAATGACAGCAGATCAGCCCGCTGCTCAATACGTAAGTGAATCATTGCATTCCACTGATCATCAGTAATCAGACTTTTGGTCGACAAAGCGCAGACCTCGCTAACGAAGCCCAGAGAGACGTTGTGAAAAGATGAGAGCAGTGATTAACGAGGAGGAAAGATGCAGAAGTGGAATTGAAAGAAAAGAGATGTGATGTGATGTGGTGAGATGTGATGTGATGTGAGAGTTTACCCGTTCAACCGTCCAACCAGTGATCCACCACAACTTCCTTTGCATTTCCAAAACCACTTTTTAAACTGCACAACATAATTCATGTGTAATTTGTGTTCAGATGAGACCTGAAAAAGTGAATACGAGGAAGTTGATGTGACTGAACCGCTGTGTCTCTCAACACACAGGCTGTGGTTTTATTTGGCTGCACAAAAATGTTCATTGGATAAAGGGAAAGGTTAAGGAATTAAGCTCTGTCAGTGGGCATAGAGCGTTGTTCAGCTCCAAGTTCACTGCAGACATGCGATATATATATATATATTCTGAAAGCCAGTCCTTGTCCTCTGATTGGCTGCTGTCCTCCCGTGATGTCATCGGGGTTGGCTTATAAAAGGGCGACGGGCTCAGCTGCTTTCAAAGAGCAAGTGTGTCTGAGGGCTGAAGGAGTGTGTTGATACAGGAACGTGCACAGGAAAGAGAGGGTGGCAGTGTGTGTGTGTGTGTGTGTGTGTGTGTGTTTGTATGTATGTATGTGTGTGCGTGTGTCACACACCAAACGAGACACTCATAACTCTGCAAAAGAGGGAAGGAGGCTGAGAGCTGCTGACAAACACATTATGATGATACTCTACTACTATGATTTAAAGGCCTCTGGATTAAGAAACTGCTGGATTATAAAGAACGAGACGGAGTCTGGAGGAAGAAGAGCTGACAGTGAGTCGCGTATGTGCTATATGTTAATGTACATAGTTTATTAAGGCAGGTAAGAGACAATGCTGGATGAGAAAACAGAAGTCTAATGATCAGATTTATTGAATCATTTACTTAACATGACCAGCGTTCATTTTTTGATGCATTCATAAACTATGACTCTGACTCTGTCACTGTTCTAAAAGTGAACAAAACATAGTTTAGCAGCAATAATTCAGTCCATTTTGGGGTTTTTTTTTTTCATTGTGCTATCCACCTTTCACTGGATCCAACCTGGCCTCTGTCTTTAAAATACAGTATGTGATTTATTTTTAGCCGAGTATCACCAGACCCTTTTGCATCATGGCACAACGAGATTTATTTATTTATTGTGAAGTGGTTTGGCTCTGTGATGTTTTATATGATACAATGTGCACTTTAATTATTCAAATTATTTCAGCATAACTTAACACTTATACATGTACGTATTATTTGGTTGGCGGGCTCTGAATGTCTGTTATTAATTGGTCCGTTGGCTGAAGCTATCTCTGTATACAATATACCTTATTACTTTAAATTATTGTTTACATTATCTGGAAAGACAGACTAATTAACATTCAGGCAGTAGTTTTTTATTAATTTTTTATTTTTTTTTGGAAAAATAGAATCTCCAGTTCGGTTAATACTGTCTCCATAGTGGATAATAAAGAATTGGCCCTCCCGCTGGGTAAACCTCTGTCATTGTCATTATATTACACCCATCTGAGGTGAATGGCTGCGATTGGCCCCATCAGCTTTAGGACAAATGGAATGGGGGGGGTGTCCTGGTTTCCAGGGTTGTTTATTTTATCGGGACAGCAAAATGTTTTATGACAAGTTAGCAGAAGGTTTGTGCTTTTAACAGTGTACATGTAAACATCTCTCCTCCCTCACAGTTTGGCCAACTGGCCACAGTTTATTCTACTGAGCACCTTTAAAGCCGGGTGTTCTGTGTTGCGTACTTTTGTGTTTGCGGATGCATTTGTGCTTGTGTCTTTGTGCAAATAATATTGTAGCCATTTTTTTTTTACTGTTTAGATAATGGGTTAGATAATGGGTTATTTGTGTCTCACTAAATCTTTCCCGATCAAGAATAGAACAGAGTCTGTGTAATGGTGCAGGTAGCTGCCCAGATTATTGATCTGATCACTGTGGGCAGGGGATAATATCAGGAAGGGGTCAGCTATGGGCTACGTGAAGAACGCAACAAGTGCTTTGACTATTTCACAAATACAAATGTAATGATTTCTGTAACTATAGCTTAATATCATATGATGCACATTTTAATCTGTCAGATCTTAACACAATTGCAGTGCTGTGCTCTGCAGACAGAATGATTGACAGTGTGCTCATATTAATATGCAGAGCCCTGCCACACCAGTGTAATGACACTGAGAGGCTCCACTCGTCAGATGATTGCCTTGAAACAATAATCACTTCATCGTCCACACTGGCATTTTGAACCGCATCCCAAAACTCAACACTTTGCCCATGAGCCACAGGACGACTGGGTAAACACTGAATCAATGGACCTATTTACAGCTGGCATTAACCTGTGGTCGGAGCTGGGATTGTGTTGGAATAAAGTCTGTATGTAAATATTAAGCCAAGTGTGCATGCATGCAGAAGAGCCAATTAACCAAACAGCCTCTGGTGGTGCATTAAAAAACATAAACAGTACAAAGTGTTCCCTTGTCACTGAGTAAAAGAACAAGATGGAAATAAATGGACAGCAAACAGGTCAAATGCAGCTAACAGTATAATACTAAGACCATTACTCTCTTTACGTTACCAGCCCCCAGCTGTCACTCGATGGACAACTTGAATAATAAATAGGGATCACCAGGTTTCTGCTGTCAATTAGACCGTTGCTGTAAAAGAGCCTTTCATACCCAGCCCCCCGAACCTGTATAAATGAAACCTAATGTTTTCTTCTACTTATAAAACGAATGATATCCGAAGTTTAGTGATTAGTGAGATCCACTCCAATCAAGCAATGTTTTTAAATGTTTCTCTTTGTGTTGTGACTGTAGATCATAGATCATGGAATCTGTGGGCACGATGTCAGCGCTCACTAACCAATCACAGCACAGCAACACCTCAATGAGCTCCGATTGGTCAGTGAATTCTTTAGTGCCATTGGGTGGCGCAATGGCCATTTTGGTTCTGGCCATTGTTTTTGGTAAGTTACAGCATTTTGGTTAGTTGGCATTGATTGATTGACTGGCTGACTGACTGGTTGGTTGGTTGGTTGGTTGACTGATTCATTGAACTGTTTTTTGTTTTTTGTGAAGGAAACGTTCTCGTGATTACAGCCATTCTGCGATTCCAGCGGCTGCAGACGGTCACCAACCTCTTCATTGCCTCTCTGGCTGTCGCTGACCTCATCATGGGGATGGTTGTGGTGCCCTTTGGCTCTAGCAACATCCTGCTGCGGCGCTGGGAGTTTGGAAACTTCATGTGTGAGTTCTGGACAGCAACTGATGTGCTGTGTGTGACAGCCAGCATCGGAACACTGTGTGTGATCGCTCTGGACCGCTACCTTGCCATTACCTTGCCCCTCCGCTACCCAGTGCTGCTCACCAGGTACAACCAAGATGTTGACATTTAGGCCAGTGTTCGTGGGTTGAAGTAAGATGTTTTCGAAGGTTAGAATAAAAAATGATTTCCTCTAAATATTGGACTGTCTTTTCTCCTCCTGACAGGGGTCGAGCTTTGGCGGTGATCCTCGGGGTGTGGGTGGTGGCCTCCCTAATCTCTTTCCTGCCCATCCATCTGAAGTTGTGGGTGTCACAAGAGCCGGAAGCTCAGCTGTGTTTAGACGACATATACTGCTGTGACTTCAACACCAATGCAGAGTACGCGGTGTCGTCTTCAATTGTGTCATTCTACCTGCCACTGGTGGTGATGATTTTCTTGTACAGCCGGGTTTTCCAGGAGGCGCAGAAACAGCTGGAGAAGATCAGGGGGAGGGAGAGACATTTCTATAACTTGCGTGACACCACAGATCTGGCTTATCCCGGCGATAGTCCTGCAATGAACGAAAGAACAGGAGGCAGCAGTCTGGACATGCAGAAGTCAGGAGGTATGGAGACAGGTAAACATGAAAATGGAGGAGAGAACAGAGGAAGGGCAGATAGACTGGAGGGAAAGCATTCTGCTGCGAGGCGTCTGAAGTTCTGTCTTAAGGAGCACAAGGCTGTAAAAACTCTCGGGATTATCATGGGAACCTTCACACTGTGTTGGCTACCCTTCTTCATTCTTAACATCATCATGAACTTCCTTCCCCTAAACCCTCAGTTTAAGCTGCTCTTCCAACTCCTCAACTGGCTGGGATACTCCAACTCAGCCTTCAACCCACTCATCTACTGCCGTAGCCCTGACTTCAGATACGCTTTCCAGGAAATACTTTGTTTGCGGGGCAAGGGCGGAGGCTTGCGAAGGAGAAGACAATGGGGCTGGTGCAAAAAACCAGACTGTCTTTCCAAACCTTCGGAGAGGACAGATGGGGAGTCGGACCTGAATGATGTAAGAGTGCTGGATGGACATCAGAGGTCCGGGTGGGAGGGCAGTCAGGAGAGCGCTATCCAAAACGCCTCTCCGACCTCTAGCTGTGACCAGGTTTTAGACGTAGCTCCAGGTTCTCTTACAAACCTGCAGCCAAACAGTTCTGCTAATGGGAGCTGTAAGGAAAATCAGGCATCTATCGCTTGACCAATTAGTATTAGAATTCACGCTGAGGTGTAAACACCAATCTGAAGAAGCTTATACTGTTTTGTTGTCATTGGTTTAGAATTACTCGACTTTTTGGACGCTTTGAGGCTGTAGCTCAAAGTGTTGTCAGCAGATACCCCCGTTCAGTGTCTTTCTGTCAACACTACTCATCAGTGTACACTTTTCACTGTACATGACAAACGCAAAGGCAGCGATACAAATAAATCATCACATTGAGCAGCACAAGTCAGCTGTAAAAAAAAAGGTCTGACTTCAAACTTTACACAAATATCCAGGGTATAAATCTGCTCCCAGAGACTGAAACCAAACATTAGAAGCTTCGTCAGACTGGTACTTAAAGAGGGTAATCATGTTGGATGTTTGTTACTTGCTTATACGAAACAGATACCAGGAAAGCAATGGTGTAAAAGGACTGCATATGAACTGCTACTGACAACAGATAATGGTTTAAAGGATAAGTACACTGTTATGTGTAAAGAAGTGAAAAGGCTTGAATAACTGCTGGATTATGAAATAAAAATAAAAACAGCATCAGAAGATCTCGTATGCTCATGCATTCCAAAATGCTTATTGACTGGAAGCAGTCAAAACGTGATTTGAGTGGAAACAGTCATGTTTTAACACAAACTGCTTAACGCTGGTGGTGGAACATTGAAAATAAACTGCTTCACTGCGAGTATCTTAGCAACTCTGGTTGTGTGAACTGCTCAGTCACAGTATTTTACAGTTGGAGCAACCATCAAGACAATATACAGTTTACTGTAGAAAGATTTCTGCAATTCGTTATAGCTTCTGATTAGTTACATTGGTTTACATGACGAAGATTCACATGAAAACATGATTTTATGTAAGTTATGAGTCTAATAACTTAATATGGAATAAAATGTCCATTGCTTAATTTAAGTAGTTAAGTTAAACTATATATTATTTAATAAGATGTGCAACTTGGCTAACTTGTGCTGTGTGGTTTGATCTGATTTGAAAAAAAAAAACCTAACATCAATTTAGAAAGTGCTCATGTGAATTCATGCCAAAAGAAAAATTAGCATATTCTTGTAGTATCCCATAATAAGAAGCTCTATACACTCTGAAAGCCTATAAATGCGCACACAGCTTCCTTTGGCCTAGCTGCTTCATTATTCGAGTCCAAACGCTCCGCTTATCATATCAGGCCAAATTCAGATTTGATTATTTTCTGCATAAACCCAAAGGGCAGGAGGCACAAGCATAAATTTAACATCGCATTTTTGATTTCTTATAAACTTTCTCTGCCAACAAAAACAAGTGCAAAACCTACATCCAAACAAAACCTCCGGAGCACAGAGGGAAAAATTTTATTTGCCCTGAAGCTAAAAATCTTATTGGCTAGTAAAACAGGTCACTGGTAATTCATTCCTTCCTGGTAAACCTCATATAGCTGCACGGTCCAAACTCTGTGTATATATGTGCGTCATATAAATATCTAAGACCCAAAGTTGACTCTTTCATAACTGTCCTTTCTCTCCAGGCATTCTTTCATGATATCTTTGTCGGGTCTGTTTATGTCTTTTTCGCTAAACATTGCTATCTTCTTCTCTTTATACCTAATCTGCTTTTGTAGTATGAACGTTCTTATCTGTCAGACAGAGCCAGGGACATAGTTTTCATAAAGTCATATTATCTTTAACATTGGTTAAAAAAATTAAAAAAAAAGATTTTTTAAAATCATTAGATTTTAAATACAGCCCAAGACCAGCAACAGATTAAATATATTTACAGCGAAATAATAAACATTTTAGAAATATCCTCCCCTGGCTTCCCTTTACATGTACAGACAATTATTTAATTTGTGTAAAAATTAATTGCGTATTATTGTTATTATTTGGCAGTTGCAAACTGTAAATATGATCTGCATCTATGTATTTTTTGCGCACAAGTGTTGAATGTTATCGTTGACTGTGTATTCTAAAACTTGAAACGTGCCATTGGATATTGTAGTCTACTGTAACATGAATAATATTGGCTGTGCATTGAATTATTGTCATTCAAATGAGTTTGAAATGGTGGAAAAAAGTTGTAAATGCTTTCTGACATTTGGCTCAATATACAGACACAGATTGCACTGTCCCGTGTAATAAACCTATTATTTATCCGGTGCTCAAAGAAAAAATACAAGAGCTGAACAAAGAGCTGTTTAAATGTACTTTTCGTATTGTGTGTGAAGCAGCACTGAAACTTAAAATGTGTTATTGTTTATTATACCGGTGTTTGTGTGTTTGTCATGGGATATTCAGACAAGTTGGCACTTTGTCGAAAAGAAACGTTTGTTTCATGTTTTCTACCTCCACCAGAGTCACATGAATGTCATCTCACCTCTGTCGATATTTATTCATAAGCTGTTGTTGATGTTTGTGAGTAAACAGATGAAGCTTGAAAATGTGTTGTGTTGATTAGCTGTGTGTGTGTGTGCGTGCATGCGTGTGTGTGTGTGTTATTACTTGTGTAATGGGGAACCTATTTCTGTTTACACAATCACATTATGGGGAAACCAAGCAAAGCTTGACCACATGAATCATTAACTTCTATGGTGAAGAAACCTCCTGTTAGGTTAGAAATAGTTTCATATGTGATAAACAGAAGAAGTCAACCTGAGATTAACCTACTTCAGGATTATTTTCAAATGAAAGTATAAAGGACATTACAAAAAAAAGAAGATGCCACTTGCAGAAGTGAAAAATAGCAGTGCTGACATAATGTGTTATACTGAGTGCTTATCTAATCCCCCCTGTAACAGGGTCAGCGACTTCAAAGCAAAGTTTTCACGTTAGCGTTGCCTCTTGCTGACAATCTGTTAAGGGAAACTGTGACAGAGCAGGAGCTGCATAATGTTAACCAGAGCCTTCATTAAAAAAAAAAAAAAAATCAAAATTTTTCAATAGCTGTCAAGACGGAACAAATTGCCATAACCATGCCGATATGGAAAAACGTCACTTCAAATGGCTCTCAACCAAAAAAAAAAAAAACTAAAAATAAATAGAGGCACAGATGTGGATTTGTGTGAGTGTGAGAAACATACAGAGCAGGATGTTGGGATGTCAGCGGTACAGTGTGCAGTCCTGCTGACGAGTGTGGAGGACCACAGCCTGATCCCTCAGACTCAGGCACTGTGTTGTGTCTGCGGTAAGTAGTTTTATAAGGTAAACAAGTCGAAGTGCAGTGACTGATCAATGACTCTGATTGTAAGTTAATGTAATGTATGTATGTATGTAATGTATGTATGTATGTTCTTCTGTGTGAGGAGAGAGAGAGAGAGGGAGAGAGGGAGAGAGAGAGAGAGAGAGGTATGACATACAGTGACAGGTGCAGCCAGTCACAGGAGCTACAGTATCAGCTGCTGCAGAGGAAATACAATCACCTATACTACTTTAATACACATGCACTGTGTGTGTGTGTGTGTGTGTGTGTGTGTGTGTGTGTGTGTGTGTGTGTGTGTGTGTGTGTGTGTGTGTGTGTGTGTGTACGTCCGCATTACTGTGTTGTGTAACTTGTTTTCATGCAATATCATACATACGTACACGTACACATGATACTGTGCCTGATGAAGTACAACTACTTCAATAAAGCAAGATCCACATCCAGGTCAGTGAACAGAGTTTTTTTTTTCATCTGGTCTCAAGACGCTTCTTGAATTTGTGCTGAAAGTCACATGGATCAAACTTTGGCTTTTAGAGAATCATGTGAAAAAACGAATGCCCCCAGCAGTTAGATTATATCATAATATAATGTTTGTTTTCACTACTGAGCATTTGATTTGATGGTTATTTGCACTGCAAATCGATTCATATCATCATGAACTTATGTAATAATTAATTGAATCTTAGCAAATAAGGCTTGGATGATACAGTGGGTTTATAAATCAGACATCAACAGAATATGATTTCTACTTCTGCTCTTATCGCTCACAAGGTTTCTCTCTGTGTGTCGGTTTAGCCAGAGTTAAGGTCATTATATTTTTGCATTATAAAACACATTTACAAAGGCTCAGTGTCAAAAGGTATTCAAATATTTTGCATCGTGTCTCCTTCCTTTTTCGCATTTGCCTATCTCCTCTCACTTCCCGGTGTTCATCTTGATACGAGGTGTTAACCGGCACGCATTATAGAGCTGACAATGGGCAGGCGCACACATCCCGTGTGATCACTCCACCACAAAAACATACACGACAACTACGTACACAAACACAGAAATACACACACATGCACAAACACACGCCTGTTGACAGGCATTTGAGTTTAATCCCTGTTGATCAAAACAGAGACCCACTGGGCTGTGCCTCAGGCTTCTGTACACATGGGCTGAGCTATGCCCTCTAGATAAATAAACTCACACACGCACACACACACGCACACATATGCAAACATACTCTCTATCTCAATCTGCCTGTCTCTATCTATACATTTCTACATACACATACATATACTATATATTAAGACACAAACCTATGCATGTGAATATTGACATGTTCGAGCTCATGCAATATAACAAATGCACTTTACTACACACACACACCCCCACACACACACATATACTGCTGGTGCAGAATACGCAGAATATACGTATACACAAGTGCAGATACACAAAGTCCGGATTGTGTATGTGTGTGTGTTACAGGGAGAGGTGTGCCAAGAGTATCTTATGATCACAGAGAGTTTATAGATGGTGAGCTTGTGTTGGTGCCTGAACTGAAGCTGACCCAGTATCTCCTGCCAAAAGTCAGGAAAGACAGTGAGAACAGACAGGTCTTCTGTCTGTGTGTGTCGGCCCGTTGCTGTCGCACACGTACAAAAACATCACATTTCACCGAAAGGGTTGTGGCCCTTTGCAACGCCGAAACACAGCGGCTATTCTCCTCAAATGTGAACAACCTGCATCACATGCCTGAATCCAGCATGGATTTTGTCCTTAGATGGAAGGATCTGCTTTTTTTCCCCTACTTTTCAGTCATAAAGAAAAAATGTCGAGACGCAACCTCCAGCAGCACGAAGACAATGTTGAGTCTGAGACAATCAGAAACTAATTGTAGTAAGACATAACCATTTCAAAGGTGTCTCTCTTCCCATTGCTGTCCCTTTAACCCTTAGATGCATGACTTACTGGACCCAACACTCTTCCATAACTGGGTCAAAAATGACCCGTGTCAGAATCAACCTGTTTTCATGCCATTTTTGTCATTTTGGTTGTCAAATAATCATTTGAATTTTATTTTAGTCCACACAAGAATGATTTCATGTTTGAAAAAAGTATATTTTTTCACTTTTTTAAACATTTTTAAATCCTTTTTAAAGTTGGAAAAGATTACACGACAGCAATGGAACAATGTCAGTAACCATTTTTTGGGTGTCTGTGTGTGTGTCTGTGCTTTTGTGTGTGTGTGTGTGTGTGTGTGTGAGAGAGAGAGAGAGAGAGAGAGAGAGTATGAGTTTGTGTGTGTCTATGTATGTGTGTGACACTGTCCAAAAAGTTCCTCTCACTTTTTGTGCGTTCTTGTGTCCTCTCAGTGCACAGGTAGTTTGTCTCACAACGGGACTCACAGTATACAGTTGAAACAAACTACCTGTCTGCCTGTGATCACACAGGTAACCCTAACCCTAACCCTAACCCTAACCCTAACCCTAACCCTAACCCTAACCCTAACCCTAACCCTAACCCTAACCCTAACCCTAACCCTAACCCTAACCCTAACCCTAACCCTAACCCTAACCCTAACCCTAACCCTAACCCTAACCCTAACCCTAACCCTAACCCTAACCCTAACCCTAACCCTAACCCTAACCCTAACCCTAACCCTAACCCTAACCCTAACCCTAACCCTAACCCTAACCCTAACCCTAACCCTAACCCTAACCCTAACCCTAGTAATGTTAGCTATCTTAGTTAGCTAGCTAGTGTTATTTGTTGATGCATAATAATAAGTCATAATCTTTCACACAGTAGTCATGAATGGCACACACACTCATTTCTGAGGTAAATGATAATAATACTAACATGTATCAGATCTTACTGTGTAAAATAATCTTCTTATGGAGTGACACTGATGATATAGTATGTGTGGTCAATAAAAAGTATATCCCTGACAGTCACAGTTGATAAGAAACAAAGGTTTCAGTGAAATACCATAGGAAATGAATGCGGGTCATTTTTGACCCAGTTATGGAAGAGTGGGGTAGTAATACAAAAACTTGGATTTTGTAAAATGCATAAAAGGTAAGTTAAAAATTTAAAAAGCATGATACCCACAACAGTTTTTCTGAGGAATAACTTTTCTGAGAACAACTTTTCATTACAAAGATGTTGCAAAAAAACAACGTCACCGGGTCATTTTTGACCCAGTTATGCATCTAAGGGTTAATAAAGTGTCTGTATGCACCTGTTTGTGTGTCTGCAGGTTTGTGGGTCAGTGCTTTTCCACAGTGTGCTGCTGTTCGCTCAGACATTACATAATGTTTCTCCGTCGCTGGCGGACTGGGCGGGGGCGTCTGAGAGTCACTTGTTGCAAGCGACGTCCATGAGCTGAGGCAACAAACTGACAGAGTGAAAGTAAAGACACACAAGGAGTCACACACATACACACAAAGCACCAGACAAATGCAAATAATAATACTAATAAGGATAATAAGCGCACGTTTGACTTTGAAGACATGTGTTTTGTGACGAACTTCGTGTTTAAAAGACAAAGTTCCTGTTTCCATTTTCACAACACAATGTTGTGTAAAGTTTATTTTGAGAAAATTGATATTCTTCAAAGAATGTTGGTACTTTGCAACAACAGTTTGTCAGAGTTGTTTTCATCTCAGCTCTTCCAAACGGACTCTACATATAATATATATATATGTGCAAACACACACCCTATAACATGCACGAGCACAGACTCAGACCATGACTCTTGAATGTAATAAGATAGAGTCATGTTTCAGTCAGTCTTGCCACCACTCATGATATCAGGTCTATGAAAACACTTGTGTATGAGCCTTGTGACTCTGTGATTCAGGGACACATTGGTTCAAGGAGAGGAAGCAGCCAACACATGATAATCTCTCCCTTGTTATAGCTCCTGCAGACTCAGCACTATAAGAAGTGAGAGCTTTTCCCTGTGGGGAAAAACACTGGCAGCAGTCAAAGAGGGCGGACAAGAAAAAAAAAAAAAGTATCACAAATTAAGTTTAACTTAACCCAACACATTTGTTACGGGAACAAGCACAACACCTTCCAGTCACTACATGACTCAACCTAAGCTTTGGTCTATAAATAAGGCCTCGCTATCTCGCTCACACGTCAGTCTGTGGTAGTACACACTCACCCAGCGGCTACTAGCAGGGGCGCCGCCAGGAATGCGCCAGAAATTTTGTGCCAGGAATTTTGTGCCCCATGACAAAAAACTAATTGGGCGCCAATATATAGGGCCCCTGAGTGACAGAGGCCCTTGGAATCATCCCTAACTTTTCCACACTGTACGGCGCCACTGGCTACTCGTGAAAGGCGATCATATGTGTAATGTTTTGCAATCATGGCGCTGGATTGTCAAGATGAAAATCACTCGGCCATGTGAGGAAACAAAATATGCAAAACCATTTTGGCAGTGTGAGTTGTTAATCCCTCCAGCTGTCATACAGAACCCTGACAGATGCTGACAGACAGATGTAACCCTTAGAAGGTTTGGTATTTCACAAATCCTAACTTCAACCTTAAACCTGAGAGCAGCACCTCTTCGGCTGTGGAGAGTATCTGGGGCCTCCTGTCTTCCCTGTATGGATTTTCATATGTTACTGAAGCCAGGTGGCTCGGCGAAGAACTTTAAACAAACATCATTCCAAAATAATTCACTGTCTTGTATTAACTCCCTGGTGGTATAGTGGTTAGGATTCTGCGCTCTCACTGATGCGGCTTAGGTTCGATTCCCGGTTAGGGAACACATGACTTTTGGGGAAGTGGTGGCGAAGAAGCTAAAGAATCAGGCTTGGGACCAAGAGGTCACCGGTTTGAGTTCCTGCTTGGCTGAAGATTTGGGTGACGCACCACCATCCCATACCCGAGCTACCATCAAGCTTGAGCATGTGAGGTTGCCAGCTCCTGGATTGGCCAAAGATTGGGAGAGGTGTTGCCATCTCCCCGATGCCATCCACCACTTTGGGCCCTTGAGCAAGGCCCCCAAGTTCACTTCCCGGCCTACTGCTCCGCATGTGTGCATGATGTGTTAAACATGTTCTGTACTAACAAAATAATGTGTGGAATGCAGAAAATTAATTTCCCCATCTGTGGGACAATAAAGGTGTGTTTCTTCTTTCTTCTTCTTTGCATTAATTTTCACAAGTGATTCTGAATTACATTACATTACATTTTTACATTTCTGACATCCATATTCTGACAATATGGCTAAATCAACAGTGATTAACTGATCAAACATAATAGACTATGGGTTTTGATGCCATATAAAGCATCACTTTGCAAGATCAGATGAGGACATACCATGCTGGTGAAAAGAGAATACAGGGGGTCTATGTGTTACGACGGTCTCGAGATACAACGTTGCCGTGGTTACGACACATCTCCAATGAACTTCCTTGTTTCGGTTTAAGCGGCCCCGTAAATACGTACAGACTTCGCACGGGAACTAGTTGGTACCGGCTCTCCAACACCTCCACAGCTAGGCTACTCTGCGTTGTGTTTACTTATGTGAAATGGACGGCTGGCGGGGGGGGGGCAGCGGCAGCCGGTAAGGAGATTTCAGTGTGTCATGGCTTCTCACTGGTTTGCAGTTAATAGACTGGGCAACTGTGATGCTGCCAACACTGTAACATATGGTTTCACACTAGCTGACTGGGCAGCTTTGGCTGCATGCATACATTTGGGAGTCCATGTTTGCATATCTTTGTGTGTAAGCACATTGACATATGTGTCTGTGTGTTGTCTGTATCCATGGTGCAGTTCCAGGGAAGCACAGGAAGTTAAATATGCCTGATTGTCCCGCTGTCTGTCTGCAGTCCATTTGGCAAGCGACGCTGGCAGCGTGTGTGGTGTCCACCAATGTCATACAGCGCTTAAATCCCATTTCTGCCACCACGCTGTGAGTCTGATTTCACTGCCAATTACAGCCACTCACACGCAAGACTGACTTCACCTCTTTCTGTACAAACTAAATGATGACGTGACACCAAGGATCACTGATCGTTTTCTGTCCCACTGAGAAAATCCAAACCAAGCACACATCTCCTGATGCCCCACTGTGCAAAATCCTTATCTGATCTCAATTTAAGAGTGCCATGGGTACATTGGTCTAAGAAGTCAATCACTGCATCAGATTACATTACATCAGAGCCAAATGGATCTAATTAGCTCAGGATAAGATCATCATTTAGACACCTACTTAGCCGGGCAGACTGAGCACCATGGCATGGAAAAAAAAAAAAGGACACTGAGACATTTGATTTCGGCGCTCGCTCCTGTTGCTTCATTGTGACTTTTATTATCCAATCATGTCAGGATGCATTAGCAGACGGCTCAGATAGACAAAATCTAATTTGACTCACACTGCTACTCAGCATCTCAAACAAGACATGGAGGTGTCTCAGGCCCACTTTGTGATCACGTCTCTGCGTCACCTGGTGGCAGTCCAGCTGTGACACAAACGGGGGAAGGGGGAGGAAAATACAGGACAATGACTGCACCTTAAACCTGGACTTTTCATTCCTCCAATAATTAGAAAAACGATACATGAATGCATATTTTTGTATGTTTTTTTTCTCCCCTGTACACATTCATACACAACTGCTCTTGTTACCTTCACACTATCTGCTGGACGTTATGTAAGGCGAAGGTTTGTCTTGGATAGCAGTCGTACTTGCGAGGGGGGTGAAGTACGGTGTAGCGTGATGTATCGAGTGTAAAGGTTTACACCAAGAGAGATTATAGCTGTCTTCATTCAGCTAATGGAGAGTATACAGTGTGTGGTGCGAGACACTTAAGAGACATGCAGAGAAAAGACAAATCTTCACATCGCTGAGGTTTACCATAACAAGTCAGGCCTGTGTGTGGGCGATGCACAACCCCCCCCCACACACACACACACACACACTCACACACTCACACACACACTCATAGACAGACAATAAGAAAAAAATACAAGACAGACAGGAATGATAAGATATATGAAGCCATGTCTTGCAGCAGTAATGCCCAAAATTAGTAAGAGCAGGTCAGCTCCGGTGTGAGACTTCACCATGTCCCTCCGTCTCTGTCTCACCCCCTTCTTCCCTCTCTCTCTCTCTCTCTCTGAGCAATCCTTTCAGCTAACTAACTACAGCTTTTCTGCGAACTGGATGACTCTTATGGTGATATGGCCGAGAATTATTGTCCTAATAATAACATTTTGAGTTCCAGTCTAATAAAGCACTGATTTCATTGCACTCCTTCAGTTTTTCTCTCTTTTATCTGAGCAGAGATTTCTGGCAGCACAAATGAGAAACTCGGCTTGTACATTCTCTGCAAACACATCTTTTGTTTGCGCTTTGATTTATCTAATCTATCTTTTTTTTTTTAAATAAGCGTGTTCTCTTTAAGCACGATAACAACTATTTGTGTGGCTGAACAATCGCTATTTGCAGACGATAGATTATAAGATTTTAATCTTGGTAGTTTCCTGTTAGGTCCACTCCATTGATCCTTTATTTCACTAATCATTTACCAGCGAACGAAACAAGGGGTCGAATGTGTCTGTGCACAGATGCTTACATTTAGCAGAAGACGAAATTCACAGGAGGTGAGTTAGGATCACTGCCTGTTGTTGTTCTCGTCCCCTTAGCACGCAGATTATCACAGTCCGTTGCCATTTCTAATTACAATCAAGGATGTTTGGTCTCAGTGCTGTGCTACACTGGTCACTGGTATTCCATATAGGGGAATGCTTTTGAAAATTGTTGTTCTGCGTGTACTGCGAAATAAAGTAAAAGTAAACTATCTTTTTCTATTTCTGCACACTTGAGCATCACAGAGGGGATTGGAGAACATATCCGTCGTAATCCAGGGACATATAAAAAACGTAGTCAGTTATACAAAAATCCATGGGAATTCTTCCTGTAGATTTTGTGTGGCAAACAAAAACATAAAAACATAACCTCATTGGTTTAGGGTCTTAGTGCAGCGAGACTTGACACGACGAGTGATCAAGTGGTCTTAGAGCGTCTGGAGCTTAATGGCAATAATATTCTCAGTGTCAACTTGTCTGAATCGACACAGCTCGACGAGAGTGCATTTAAACGCTCCAAGCCACTCCTAGTCCCCATCAGATACATGATGTGGGTATAATGCAGGTCTGGAGTGAGGTGTGTGTGTGGGAGGTGGATGGGGCAGTTGACAGATAACAGTAAATCAATGGATCCACCAGTGGTCCCATCTTCAACACAGATGGAGCAGTTGAGGGTCTTCAAAAGGGCCAGAAGATTTGAGCTTCGGAGATAATGGAGCAGATGTAAGGCTGCGGACTTAAGACCAGCGTAAGGACCAAACAGTTCAGACTAAATCAATGACAAGCCTATTAACCTCTGTGTCCACTGTTGTATTGACATGATGAAAGAGGGGGGAAAAAGAAGAAGTCACAGAAGAAGAGGGATGAATAAGAGAAGAAAGGGTGGGGGGAGGTGAGAGAAGCAGCAGGGACGGAGCTTAAAGAGAGACGCGAGATAAAGACGATTCAGAAGTCGGGCGTTTTATGTCTTTTATTCGTTTTTGTTTCAACCTGAAAGATGACGCTTTAGTAGACAGACAGCTGTGCAATTATCGCCTCAGTTGTCCGAGGAAACAACAATGGAGTGGCTATAGGCAATTTTCTCCCCTGTTCAAGAGATCTTCTCTCTTTCGCTCTCTCACTCCGCTGTCGTCTCCCATGTTGTTGTTTTAAAAAGAAAACGTTAGGGTCGTTAGTCGACAACAGACACGATGACCAGCAACAGTAGAGCAGGTCATATAAGGGTAATTAATTTACAAAACGTTGAAAAATACATAAAAAGTTAACGAGCCTCAGATAGAAAACCACTAAGGGTTTTAGTTACACTTCAGACACAGACACCACACACACATACACACACACACACACACACACACACTAACTACTAAATATTTTGGCCTGAGAAGGGTACTTCAGGCTGTAATTTAAATTCTCCAGCTCCATCTACTGACTGACTGACCCATGTACAGGCAAGAGAGTGTACATTTCTTTATTACTGCAAATGTCAAATGTCACATGACTGCACTGACCAAGTGTTAAAGCTGCCGCCCACAAAAGTAATTTCCAACTCAACCATGATGGGAAAATACAAAAATTTGTTACATTCATAACAAACAAGGAAAAGTATTCTATACAACATTTAATTTATTTCTGCATTCACACTCATTCCATCAGTCTTTCTATTTTTTTTTTTCTAATGACCCTTTGTGTTAATGAATATTGATAACTACCAAACCATAGAGTCACTAGAGGTCACTATAGCTCTCACGAATGACCTTATCACGCTTCATCCACGTTGTCAACACGCTGGTCTGGGTAATGTGTAATATTACCGACAGTGGCCTCAAATAATATTACAGTGAACAAAAAGCATACGAGTTTGATTGTAAACACAAACCAACTGTCATGAAATTTCATTGTGATGCCATCAACTGTGGGTTTAAGAACGTGCAACCTGTAAAGATCCTTCGCGAGGTTTCGTACCCTAAAAAAAAACCCTGAGGTGAAATCACACGCAATTATCAACTCCACAGCTAAATCAGATCCTGATAAAAGGCAACTGTCTGCTAAATGTGATTTTATTCAAACAGATAACAGTACACAAGATTGCAGTGAATCTCCTGCCGTGACCTTGATCATGGCGTCTGCAGCTACACGCTTAGGAACTTGTTAGGTCATATGACATCATGCAAACAATCAGAGGGGGGGTTTTCCAAGTACAGCTTCAATCCTGCATCAACATTTCTTCTCCCCAGTTCCTGGCAAAGGGAAATAATTGTAATTCCAGACAGCTGTGTTGTAAATTTACCCTCGCTATCCTGTTGCTATTGTGCGTGTGTGCACAAACCCGTGTGTGCATGTGTGTTTGTGTGTCTGCAAGTGTGTCAAATTACACTCGAGTCTCTTTAAGAAAGTCCTAAAGATAGTGACCAAGCAGGAGTGCGCTCATATTGTGTAACACTGCAGCATTCACATTGAGTATTACTGCTGCAGCTAATGGCTAAAGAGAAGACAAACAATAACAACTCTGTTTCACTGTGTTGTTAAATCTGATAAACCTGTTTGTAAACTATACTATAGTATTATTTATGATTTACCTCATTGTGTGCTGTGAAATGTGTACTTTATGTTGTTAAGTGTCCCCTATGAACCACGAGCAGTCGAACACCTGGAAGCCTTACTATTAATGAGACAATAGAATAGAACAGAATGGAGTAGATGATTTGGCTGCCAGGGGCCAAGAGTGACAGCAGCAGGGCCCCAAACACAAAACTGTACGAGCACATGTGTCACAACATATCATCATGAGCAGAGTCTGAAGTCTAAAGTAAACATGAGCGGCTGCACACAGGATGACATCCTTTCTTTTTCTTTCTTTCTTTTTGGCACTGTGCACTTCTTCTTTGTTCTCTCCCCCTCTTCTCTCTCTCTCTCTCTTTCGCCCTCTCGGTCACCTTGTCTGGATGAGAGTCTCTCTGCCTGTCTAACAGTCTGTCTGTCAGTCTCACTGTCTGTCTACCTACCTGCTTTGCTGTCTTTGTCTGTCTGTCTGTCTGACCGTCTCCCTGTCAAACCGCCTGTCTGTCTGCATGTCTGTCTCTGTCTCTTTACCTGGCTGCCTGTCTGTCTGTCTCTCTGACTCTCTATCTGCCTGCCTGTCTATCAGTCTGCCTGCCTGCCTCTCTGTCTGTCTCTCTCCCTGTCTCCCTGCCTGTCTGTCTGCATTTCTGTCTCTCTCTCTCTGTGTCTGTACGCCTGTCTGTTTCTCTCTGTCTGTACTTCCTGTCAACCTGTCTCTGTGCCTGTCTGTCTTTCTGACTGTCTGTCTGACACCTATCTGTCTCTCTGTCTACCTGCCGGTCTGTCTGTCTTTCTGTCTCTCTGTCTACCTGCCGGCCTGTCTGTCTTTCTGACTGTCACCCTATTTGTCTCTCTGTCTACCTGTCGGTCTGTCTGTTTCTCTGACTGCCTGTCTGTCTGCCTGTCTGTCCCCGCCTCCCCCACAGCTGATGATGATGGTGATGATGATGATGATGCTAGCTGCCCCCGCCAGCCCTGAGAGGAAGAGGGTGTAGGGTGGGAGGAGGAAACAGGGGAGGACCGGAGGAAACGAGGAGAAAGGAAAAAACGGGAGGGAGGGAAGGAAGGGAAGGGGAGAGGGGGAAGAGAGAGAGAGAGAAAGAGAGAGAGAGAGAAAGAGGGGGCTCGCTGACTGGATGTAGCTCTAGCTGTGGGCCGGGGGGTGAGCTACCTAGCCCGGGTTGCTCCGCCGAAACACCCATGGGTGGCTGTGTCGGGAGCCACCACGACTCTTCGGGCAGCTTAAACGAGAACTCGGACGGTACCGGAGGTGAGTTCCGGGGCCGAACCGCACCTTTTAGCGGCCACCAGCTAAGCTTTTTGGGGGTAAGCGGGGGACTTTTATGCGTGTTGTCCTGCCTGGCCGGCTGGAGGGGGGTGTTGTTGCCTTGCCCCTGTAGCCGAGTCAGACAGACGCCGCAGCCCTCCCCGGGTCCGACCCTCCATACAACGGGCCCAGCAAGCGACAAATGACGCCTCCCCTGCCCGCTACTTTAAAAACAAAAAGTGGGAAATATTTACTGTGCGACGCTGCCCCCCTTTGTTCTTTGGTGCTGACTATGCTAGCCGGCTAAATGTAGCCTGGTTAGCCTGCTAGCTTAACTCTGCATAACAAATGTGGGTCACAGGCGACAGAGAGACGCAGGAAGCCCAGGAGACAACGCGTCCTGAGTCGGGACTGTTGTTTGTTTTGCGCGTGTTTTCGCTGTCTGTGTGTTACGACAGAGACACTGGGACATGTTGCTGGACAGAGTGAAAGAGGAAGCAGGGGGTGTCAAAAGTTCAAGGGTGCTCCAGCTTCATGTAGAGGGGACATGTGTTTTTAACTCTGTGATTATAGCTGGTGAAATCAGCCTGAGCTGAGCCACAATATATTTATCAACTGATACATCAACTCATACAAGTAATGCTATGAGTAACATAGCATAAGTAAGTAGTGTCATAAACACTGAATTAAGGTCAAAGGGTTTGTCTGTATGTGTGTGTTCATTGGATGCAATTGAACTGCTGGTTGCATTGCAACAAAACAACAGCAACTTCCCTGTTTTGAGGTTTTATTTAATTGAGTTGTGACACTGCAGACAACCCCAATTGTGTAGTTTCCTGTTCTGTCTGGTTCATCTAGTGCCTCGCGATTTGCCGTGAATCCATCTTTTCATATTCACATTTCCTTCATGTCTTCCTGTTTGCACGTCTCCTAGACTTGCGACCTGTCTAGATGTTGCATACACTTTTTCAGAGATCCATGTCAAGTGTCTCTTAACAAGACTGTTAATAACACATGCAGATGCAGCCAAACAGCTGCTGCTTGACACAGACAAGACAATTAGCCCTGAATACATGTAAATTTAGCTGCTTTTACTTAAGCAGGTTTCATAACTGGGTTACATAGGGGTTTTTTTCCCCAAAAGAAAATACCCGACCCAACAATGTTTGACTGTTTTAGACGAGGGTTAGGGTTCCGTGATTCACAGGCAAATTGGGGCAAAGACAAAATGAGTGTAAATTTTATGTTAAAGGTTTATTTACTACAAAACACAAATTGGTGTTATCAGATGGTGCAGTGGGATCATCAGAGTACATGTGTACCAGCAGCAGCAGGTGTAACTCAACACCTTGCTCCTCTCCTCTCCTGCCTGTGTTGAGCACACAAACACACACACACACACACACATACTGTAGACACAACACGTGAACATACTGTCCTGTACCTGTTGTCCCCTTCAGTGGTGATCCAGATGGTGTCATTCTTCAGGCAGCCTAAAAACATAAAGGTTTCGGTAATGTCACACTTTAAAATCCAGATCTGCTCTGCCTGTGTGTGTGTGTGTCTTAGATGTACTTGACAAATGACCAATCTTAATGACTGATGCCTCTTCCCTCTTACTCCTACGCTCCACGCTCTCCCTACTTCCCGTTTTTATCCTGCCTGTATTCCCCTACCTTCTTTTTCTATGAGTGTCCCCCTCTATTACACATATGTTTACTTTCTCTTCTTGTTTTCGTTTTCCCTTATCTTGGGAAAAAGAAAAACCCCTTTCTTACAATTTTTTTTCTTTCCTCACCTTATTCCATTTATCTGTTTTTTTTCCCCCTGTTTCCCTCTTTTGCCTTTCCCTCTCTCCATCCCCTCTCTCCTTTCGCCTAGTGGCTTTAGGGCGTAACCAGCCCCTGAAGAGAGAGCGGCCCAAATGGAAAAGTGACTACCCGATGACTGAAGGCCAGCTGCGCAGCAAGAGAGATGAGTTCTGGGATACCGCGCCAGCGTTCGAGGGCCGGAAGGAGATCTGGGATGCGCTGCGGGCCGCGGCCAGCGCATTTGAGAGCAATGACCACCTGCTGGCTCAGGCCATCCTTGATGGGGCCAGCATCACACTTCCACATGGTAACACGCATTTCTTCTGTCGTGTAGGCATCGGATAGTGTTTGTTTTACTGTAGAAATCACATCACAATCACACACTTTCCATAGCACATTGCAGATGATGATTACCAAACTCAAAAGAATTTCAACTCCCTCCTCTAAAGAGCTCTAGAGAAAATAAACTCAGCTACAGAGGATTTACTGACAGGGTTGCAAACCATTGCTTCCTCCTTTGGCAAATAGCTCTTGGGAACTGTATGTTGGTAGTGAACCACATCATGTAGCATTGTAATTAACATGCCTTAGTGCACTGTATTATCATATCGTCTGCAAAACAATACAAACAACCCGTCAGTACGCTGTTCATGGTATCCTGAAATCCATCAAGCTAAACGGTGTAGTCAAGCTTTTTTTCTGTAGTTTCAAGTCGAGTTTCATAATCAGATCATTCAGATTCTGTCCTGTTTGCTGTCTCATGCATTTTAATTAACTTTTTAGTGAGCATGATCCTAATTACAAGATATTCAGCTTGTTATAAAGAGAGATTCTATTAAGTGTATCTCAGTGACCACATTTTCAATGTTAGACTTTATCCATTAGGAGGTACGTATATACTGGAAAGAGAATCAATAAATAATAAATAAGAAGGGGCATGTCCCTGGTTATCTGGAAGTAGAATTCAATGCAGTAATCAAAAAAATATGAATAAGGAAAATGACTCATGGAAAACACACAAATATCCATGGGAAAAAAACAATAAAAGGAGAAACTTCAGGAAGCACGCCTCAGTTCAGCATATGTTAGCTGCTTGAACAGGTTCTCTGTTTTTGGGTGTGCATCTTTCTCCTTATTCCTTATTCATATCACTGCAGAGTCAAATTACCTCAGCAGTGAAAAGGAAGCGTTACCTTTTGTGTGTTGAAATGTTTCATTTTTCCAGAGCGCAGCATTACCCAAGTTTCCCCATCTCTATAGATGCTGGAAGGTGCTTTTTTTACACACTGTATAGTTAAACCAAAGTAAAAAGTGTAAACAGATTATTTACTAATTTACATAATGAAAGAACTGAGTGAAGTTACTGCCTCGAAAAATGCAATCAACCATCAAATTAGAGAGTTTTTGCACGTTAAGGCTCCATTCCCCTCAGTCGTTTGGCCTGGTCAGATACCCGACAGCTGGAGATTCCCCTGACCTGATGTCACCATTGCATTCATCTGACACTCCGGTACAACATGAAGAAAAACAGTCAGAAAAATGGGGTGTGACCCCCTTAGCCCAGCGGCAGTGTGAAACCATGAGATGTGCAGTGGCAATGTTATATTATTTGATTGGTAAACAGACAGTTCACAACCCAAATGCAAATGTCTAAGGGTGTGTATACATGATATGAAAACATGGCTGCTCTAAGAAGGCAGCACAGCATTGTGTTTAATTTTTTTAAAAAAATAAACAGGAAAAGTTAGACGTTTTATACACACCATGGCATAAAAACCATATAATATACAGACAGCTTTATACACTCAATGCACTGTTACCCTTTCTTCCCCTTTGTGTCAATGTTTATAATTCCCTAGATGATAGTTTTTACACCTATGCTCTCTATTATTTATGTTATTTTATGTAATTGTTGCTGTTATACACGTATGATTCAGTACAAAACAAAGGAGTGTACCTTGTTTATACCTCCTTTTTTCTGTACAGGTCTACTTGGGATAGATGACTGGAGTGAAAACTTAATGTTCTCAGACTCACATCCGTGTATACATTTTCTAGTGATGTGCAATAGGTTTTGGTCAAGTTGCTTTTTGGCTGAATATGTTAAACAGCAGTGCAGAGGGAAAAAAGCATTTTTATTACTAACAAATGTTTTCCTGCTTTGGCCATAACATTTTATTTATTGCAAAGTGGATGCCGTCTTGTATAAAACTCTTGTTTTATAAAGAAATCCCATAACGAAAAACATTAGCACCACCTTGAATCCATTAGCAGTCTGCAGCTGACAAATAAACACAAAGATGGAGCCAAATGGAAAAGAAAAAAAACGCTGGTACGTCAGCACATTTTCTGATTGCATAAGGGTATTTAAAAAAAATAGTTGTCCCCCGTTATGAAATGATTTATTTAATTACAGCGTTGAAATAACTGGAGTAGTTCACACTAGATTTTTGTGAGTTTCCTTGTTCTTAAAGTTTTCAAGTGCGTAAAGTAGTCAAAGCTCTCTCTCCCTCTCCCCGACATACTCTCTTGTTCAAATGTTCACTGTGGTACACGGTGTCCGGAGGCGTAGCGTGGCATTGGTGTTCTCACCTTGACCACAGCCACTGTCATCAAGAGCGACATGATGTTGGCCTCTGCTGACTCATCTGGCTCTCACTTCACCACATAATTCACTGTCACTCTCAAAACGTTTGCGTCTTACTTTAAGTCAGAAAACCATAGTGCTGGCGATAACAATTAAAAACCCCCATCACTACAACTAAATAACACGGTGTTTTCAGGAATGAAATTTAGAGACAATCTATTTTGAGGAGGACCTGTCTGAAAACCCCCTCTGGACCCCTGGGTTCCCCCCTGCAAATACCACAGTGTTAAGTTTCTGTTTGTGGAATCATTTGACCTCTCCACTACAGCTTATTTTCCTCTTTCCTCACCAACCTTTTACTCCAGGTCTGAATCACAGTTGGTCAGCAGTGACACAATTCCCTTCAACATAGTGATCCAGCTGACGCATGACACAATCCCTTCTCTCCTGATTTCGCCCGACTCACACTTTCTTCAGTCACAGTCTTTGTTTTCTGTTGAGTCCAACTCTCATTTCTCCATTTCATTTCACTGCTGTGGTACATACAAGCTGTTTTGGGGCTTTGTTAGATGGAAAAATGATGTGAGCTTTTGACCGTCACTTTTGGAATGCAATAGTGGAAAGATACAAATGTGCCAGTCAGTCATCAAACTCAGCATGAGAAGGCAATTTATTCTTTTATAAAACAGAGTTATGCTGTATACACTGTTTCCACAGTGACAGATAACATGCATTAAAAAAGCCTGTTTATAGGCACAGTTAGTGCAGTGCATCAGTACACTGAACTGAATCCCTGAAGCTGGCAATGTGAAATAAGTGATTAAGTTAACAGGGCTCAAATAGGTTTGTTTCTTTGAGGCCAGTGTGTTGACACTCCCCCTCCCCCCTCCTTTCTTCCAGGAGCTCTGACTGAATGTTACGATGAACTGGGTAATCGATACCAGTTACCAGTCTACTGCCTCTCCCCTCCCGTCAACATGATTGAAGAGCGCTCCGATGAGCCCGATGGTTCCGATCCAGACTCTGCGGCCGCGGACCCGTCCACCGGCGGCGCCAGTGACCCCGCCTCCGGTGGCGAGTGCCAGCTGCGGCTGCGGCTATCGACAGGTCGTGACCTCCGGCTGGCAGTGCGCTCCACGGACACAGTGGGCATGATGAAGCGCCGGCTGCAAAGTCAGGAGGGTGTGCCTGCTGCGACCCAGCGCTGGTTTTTCTCAGGTCGGCCACTGACTGATAGACTGCGCTTGGACCAACTCAACATCTCTAGGGACTATGTAGTGCAGGTCATCCTCAGTCAGCCCCCACAGCCAGAGCCAGTAACTACAGCAGGACACACAAAAGAGGCCTCTGGGCCAGTGGTGGTGGAAGAAATGGCTGCACTGCCTCAAGAGCCCACGCCTCAAGAGCCCACGCCTGTGGAGAATTAACTTCCTCCAACCTGTCACCCCCGAGGTGAGCACAGCGGTGGACTGGCAGAATAAAACAAGGAGGATCACAAGGGAGCAAAAACAATGAATGAACGCTGACGTTTCTCTTTTGGTTTGCTCTCTTCTCTTCTCTTCTCTTCTCTTCTCTTCTCTTCTCTTCTCTTCTCTTCTCTTCTCTTCTCTTCTCTTCTCTTCTCTTCGTCTAGAAGGGCTCTGTTCGAGCAGAGCTCGGCTCTGTCTGCTGGAGTAAAAAGGACCCATGAATTGAGAAAAGGACTCAATCCTTTTGGTTTTACACAATGAAATTTTGACCTTTTTGAAGTCTTTTTAACTGTTCCTATGGAAACCAAACAACGAAAAGACCGATGGCTTAAAAGGTTTTCTTAGCAACGCTGATGTTCGAATGTTTCTGTGTTTCACTTTTCCATTCAAGTTCTGCTCTCTGGCAAAGCTGGGTCAGCAGAATGCAGGGTTATACATACATCCACAATACAGACATTCAAACACTTTACAGAGAAAGAAATAATGGTATTTAAACAATCAGGAAGACATTTTTTTCAGGAAAATACTCTGATATATATGTGAATCAAACCCAACATGATAACAGATGTAAAGAAAAGTATTCTATCATGATTTCTAGTTAGCAAACAGATGATGTATTCTCCCTCTTGACAAGAGGATGTGGCTGGATGATTTACCAAGCCACCCTGTATTATTTACTTTATTTCACTCGGCTTCACACAACAGTCAGAGTAATCATACTATAAGCATTAGTAGTCAGCCTGTGTGTGTGTGCGTGCGTGTGCGTGCGTGCGTATATATGTGAGTGTGTGTGTGGATGTTCTTATATGATCAAGACACAATCACACTTATTCATGTGGCGAAAGGATGGACATCAGAAACACAGTTACATATTTTGATTAAAAATAAAGTGTTTTTAAGTAAAACTAATCACTGTTTTAGATTCCTTGATCTTTGTCTGCACTTGGAATGTTCATGTTAGTATATGTTCCCTGTTGACGTGGCAACATGACTATCAACTGATCCCATAGATATCAGTCTTTCTGGAAATGTCCTAGTATCTTTTTATTGAAATCCAAGGTGCTGTCTCCTTCCACAGTCTTTGCTGAAGAAAGTAATCACAGTGGTAAAAACCACTGAAGCTAATTCAGAGCTCAAGTAGAACAGCTTCCTTTCTCCTTTGATTTCCTCTATTCCCTACCTTAACTTCCTTCTTTGAAACCATCTCATTCCAGCTAAACAGAACATGGATTTTTTTAAATAAACAATGATGCAAAGAAACCATGTAGGTAAGAAGTCACCACTGTTTGACACACTGCATTGTGTCTGAGAGAAGTGCTGTCATCTGGTATTCCCAGCTCATCAGCAAAAGAACTCGCGTCATTCAGCCGGTGATGGAATGAGGAAGGAATTTCAGCCTCTCTGCTTCCTGACATGTTCCTTGTCCATCACTCCAATGAAAGTATATGAATGTAGAGGAAAAAAAAGACAGTTCTTCTAAGATGATGATAAATGTGATATGCTATAGGCACCTTGGTAACAGGTCGTTGATGGAGGATAAAGGTCAGGCATCTCTTGGATCCTGCTCGTGGCATCTCAAAAATAAACCTGGTTAAATTCTGAGACAGCGACACTATCCCGAAACCCAGAAAATGTTTTGTTATGTTCAGAATGACAGCGTCATTTGAAAGTAAAACTGGTCAGGGAGGCTTTTCATTCTCTGAAAAAAAAAACCCAGCAGCAATGAAATACCACTCGTGCTTTGAGCAACATATCAATCCAAATATGATTCAATACAAAGGTGAGTACTTTTTCCCTCAAGTCAGAGGTATAATTACAGGAAATGACAGACCCAGACAGGTATAGTTAAATGTTAGTGTGTATGTGAGACCAGAGTAATGGAAACTCCATGCATCATAGTACTCTACAGGTAACTTCCCAAAGGTGACATTTGCACAATCATCTAAGAACACTGGTCACAAAACTAATCGTAAAGGAGCCATCCGTATAAAAACGAACCTTTTTATTTCTCCTTTGTTTTATCTCATCGTGGCAGCACCATTCTCTTTTCCAATTCCAAGGAGCCTAAGTGTTACCATCGAAACTTTTGCTTTCTTGTTCTGCTTCCTCTCAAAACCATTTTCTCAGGTACCTGTTGAGTTTCCAGTGATGCACCAACACGCACACACTGTCATGTTCCCTTCACCAGTTCCCGTTCTGCTTCTTTTGTTTCCCTGACATATTACACACTGTAGCTGTACAATCACACACTGTTTGTCATCATCTTCCTGAATTAGCCTACCATCCATCCATCCCAAATGTTTCTGTCGCCTTGAGGAAATTATTGTTATTGCTATTGTTCCCTATTGCTCTTTGATGATTCCACCTGATGGACAAGAAAAAATTTACTTATGTCATCACATAACTGTCTGTCACACGCGCGCGCACACACACACAGACAGACAACAAATGTGCACAACGCAGTTCCTCTTTGTGTTGGGTTTTTTTTTTTTGACAACCGTGTGTACAAATAGCCACAGCATGCTGAGCTGAAGCAGACAAACTGAACACACTGCACAGACAGCATCTTCTCAGATCATCTTCATCGGTTGTGAGGATTTGGGATCAAGTCCACTTGTCAAGGTAAGATCTGTGTTGCTCCCACACATGTTCTCATCTCCTGTTGTTCTCTCCACATAAATTAATTAGTTGTGTGTTTATTCTAATGCTTGAATATGTGACACCTGTTTCTTGCATTAAACCTGGGAACATAACTTTGACTGGAAGAGATTAATACTATGTTATGTGATAATTACAAATGCTAAAAGAAATAGGAGACGATTTTCTTCATTCTTTAGACAATATTATATAATATACAAGCTTTGTCCCCTGTTCTAACTAACTCCTGTTCCTTTCTTCCAGATGATTGCATGGCTCCTCCTGGTCCTGTGTTCGACACTGTGTTGTGCCTATTCCGAAAGCCTCCCGCACAATATAGAGACTCTAATGGAGAATGGTAAGTTATTATTATTCTTATAATTATTATAAGAATAACAATAACAATAATAATAATTCTTATTCTTATTCTTAGTCTTAGTCTTAGTCTTAGTCTTAGTCTTAGTCTTAGTCTTAGTCTTAGTCTTAGTCATAGTATTGTTGTTATTATTATTATTATTATTATTGTGATTGTTATTATTATTTGCTACAGATCATTCTGCTTGCTTGCAGTTTGTATCTCGCCTCACATGTTGTGGCTGTTGGTTCGAGACAGACTGTTGTATACATATGTGTGTTTTTGTCCATTCTTTCACTAGTTCTGGTCCTGAGGGTGCCGTACGGGAAGGAGAGCCAGCAGTATGTTCCTCTGACATGTGGAGAAGTGTATCAAAATCAGCCTGTGTTTTGGAAGAAGAACGGTAAGTCAACAGTTGATTCCACTAATATTAGAACTTTTAGTACCCCCACTACTTCCCCCAGTCGCCAGTACATCTAATATGATTGCTCATGATACATATCCAATATAATACAGTTAAATATAAAAAATAATGTCGTTTATCATTTTTATTTTAAAACATACAAAAAGATTTGAAATCATTGACACGGTTGGTTCCTCGTCTCAGGGATGGAGCTTAACCCACCACTGCAGGGGAACCAGGTCAGGGTCCTGGTGGAGGAGATGGACGGAGGAAATTACACTTGTCACCTCGGCCCCGAGGGAGAATACCTCAACCACACCGTGATCCTGGTCCAACTGGACCCAGACAACAGGACTGTCATACTGGAAGAAAAATCCCCCAAAGAAGGTGAGATAAGACAGATGGGGTGGGGGGGGATTACAGTGAAGGGACACAGTGAGAAAAGACAAACAGGGAGATCAAGATTTGTTGTGTTGTTGTGTGTTGGACCTAGCGGGAGGCATAGGATAGATGTCTGTGAAAGGCTGAGATAAGACATGGTGTGAGCGGGAGATAAGATGGGGGGAAATAGCCTGAGGTAAAAGGCCGTGGCCCTAAATCAGTCACCACTCAATAAAGATAAGATGAACAGCGGGGCACACGCAGACTGGAGTGGCATACAGAAGGAGGACCAGACGGAGAGCGATGGCGCAAAGAGAAGTGAATAGAATGAGGAAAAAAAGAGGAGAAGGCGACCATGAGTGCAAGAAGTGTGCTGAAGGGCGGGTGAAAAAAAAAGGGAAAAACCTGGAGAGGGAAGGAAGAACTCGCGGCGCTAACAGCGTTTCTGTTCCGTCAGGTCACATCCACTGTTCGGCACCAAACTATAAAGGGACCTTCCACTGCACCTGGAAACGAACACAATTCAGATCCGCCGCCACTGTGCTCCTGGTGAAGGCAGAGCGGTGAGGTCAACGACTTCTCACACTCATCCTCCTCATTTAAATCACCAACGTTTATTTATTTATTTTACAGAAAGTAATGAACCCGTTTCTGTTTAATACAGCAATATGGAGAAGATACCATGTGAGCTGGACGCTGATGGTTCAGGGGTTCGCTGTCAGGATGAGAGCTGCCCATACAAAGAGGAGCAGCACCGCATCTCCCTCACCGTGTACATCCACAGCCACTCTCGCCTGGAGGCCTACAGAAAGGCCTTCTACCTGAGAGAGATCGGTGAGTCAGCGTTCTTCTGTTCAGCGTCCTTATCGGTAGACGATCAATCTTGAGGTTCAACAGCTCACAGTGTTTACGATGTTCTCCTCATTGTTGTCTCACCCTCCATAGTGAGACCAGCAAAGCTGTCTAACCTGCGCATCAGTGATGGCAGGGTGTTCAGCTGGAGTTACCCAGACTCCTGGGAGACCCCGTGCACCTTCTTTGGTCTCCAGTTCCAGGTCAAAGTGGTCAATAACGGACATTCCTGTAACTCTGACGACGACGACACCACGGTACCAGATAAATGCATGACGAAGATCAGTTTCAGTTTATCCTAAGCTTCTGAAAAAAAAATGCATTTGCTGACCTCTGAAAGTCTGCCCCCTCTTCTGCAGCCCATCATCACTGAGGACACCAAGTATGAAATCAGCGTCAAAGCCAAGAGGTATGTTTTCTGTGTGCGAGCTCAGGACAAATACACCAACGGACCGTGGAGCCACTGGAGCCAGTGCATGTACGTTTTTACACAGCTCCAGAAATGTTTTTCTAATAACAGTAGTAATTCTCATCTGATTCATTTCATTCCCATCTGTTCTTCTGTTTCCAGAGTGAACAAGCACGTTGCGGACTGCAATGGACCGCAGCTATAAAAAGAACAATGGCCAAGTTTGACTTCCTGCTTTTCATAACATTTTTTTTTAAGTAAACAACATAAACAGAAGGGAATTTATATCTGTATAGTATTTATTGCTCTTGATGTTTGTACTACAGTATATTTGTTATTACAATAATTTTTCTGTGCTGTTTTTTTTTATTTCAAAATAAATTGATGAAAGTTAAAATATTGTATACTGTTTACTTATTTTAGACCCAGTCATGATTGATTGCAATGGAATGCATCAGTTTTTTAAATGACATATGAAATAATGAACAGTACGGACACAGGTACAAAAAGGTTTATTGTTATATTTACAGCCAGCCTGTCAATGACTTCATCGGTGTAATGAGGAAAACAGTCAGGACGAAAGAAATAAAGGGAAACTGTTTTATTTCTCTTCCTCTCTCCAACTACATTAACTTAAGCTATAAAAAAACTAAAAAATGCTTTGTGCTCACTTTATGTCCCATACTCATCCCGTTAGTCATTACTCATCAATATCTGTTTTGAAAAAAGCTTCTAAACAAAACAAATTTACACATTGTGCATCAAAAAAACAACAACTACATTAACAAAGTAAGAAAGAAAATTGCCTTTCACATGATTTAGACTTTGTGAGTCCAACAATGCAGCAGATGCAGGACATTAACAACTATTTAATGTGTATAATGAAAAAAAACTAATTTCTGGGCCAACATAACTAACATATACATATAAATGAAAACATTGCTAACTTTGTGTACATTATGTACATTTATGTAACCCAATCGGACTCCTGCGACCCCTCCTTACAGTTAACAACACACAAAAGATGTCTTCCATCAAAACATGCATGGCAGTCAATTGTTTGGATGAAATTTTTTGAAACAACCATTCACAATCACAACAGTTTTTTTTTTGTCCTGCAGCAGTTCTGAAGATTATTGCATATGAGCTCATGTCAAATTGTGTTTGATTTTTCAAGTTCATGTTCAAGTTGGCCTTTGACCATTGCTGCCAACAGCAAAATGGACGTACCAGAATTCAGTGATTAGATTTGATATTGGGTTTACTATATTAATCATATACAATAGGACAATTCTGGCTTCCCAGGCAGTCACAGTAAAGCATACCTGTCTTTAAATATCTTAATTACTGTCAGTACCATTGAACTGTAAAATTGTACAGTGGATTGTGGCATGTGTCCTCAAACCTATGAGTTTTTTTGTTAACCCATACTCTATGGTAACAACACAGTATCTGTCATTGTTAGTGGAGTAAATGTAAACAATGTTTTGTATAAATTAATTAGCATTATCTGGGAGTGGCAGATATATTGGAAAGCCCATTTCTGTCCTGAGCTCTTGGGTGTTGATAGCTGCAGGAGCAGTGTTGGATTAGCAGCAGAGGTTTCAAAGAATGTGCCTGAGAACTGGATGAAATGATGGAGGCATCCAGCCCAAGTCTTTGTCCAGGATCTAGTCCCCCTCAGTGTTGCTGCCTCTTGGAGAGATACCTTGACACACACATACACATACATATTGGTCATAATTATTCTGATTCAAGACATATTCTTGTATGTACAGTATGTAGGTATTTTGTGTATTAGTTCGTGTCATTTGTTTTTACTACTATGCAGTTGTTCCTGATTTCTAACATGTGCACCAACCTCTCCCAGTGTTTGTGGTTGAGTCCAGTGAAGTCGTCGAGCTTGGCTATTTCTTTGAGGTACTGAGCTAGTTTATGCAGCTCCTTGTCTTTCTCCCTGTTAAGGTGAGCCTTCATAAAGGGTCGAATCTAACATACAAACACATCAAATTAGTTTCAGCCATGACAATTTGGAATAAGAAATGGTCTAAATGTAAATGCTGATGTTGGCCTACCTTCAGGCCATTCTGTGGGTTCATGAGGAAGTTTCGTCCAATGTCGTCAAACATGATAGTGTTCTTCCTGTTGTAAAATTCTCCATACTTCCCCCATATCACACCCAATGGCTTCACCTGGAGACGAGTGAGCCATTAAACATAGTAAATCAATCATGTTCTCAAACATCTAAGCCAAAAACTGCTTGATGGGACATGTTTTTCTATTTATAATCCCAAAGCAAATTAAAAAACACAGTTATTTTTATTTATCATCAGCTGTGTGTACTAACCTCTACAACCCCTCTCTTAGGGGTGTGTACTGTGATCATGGCACCACTGTCCAACATGAAGGTAATCTTGTAGTTGGGGTTGTCTGTAACTCCAAGCTCCTACACATACACAAACAGACACTAGTGTTATAATTTGTACCTCTCCAAAGCATAATATTACACATTAAATGGACAAACACTGCCACCTTATGACAAAAATGATAAAGTGCATTGACGCAACTAGTCTCTCATCATTATACTGAATTTCTCTTAAAAAGTGCAAAAATCATTAGAATAAGAATCAGCATCAGAATCTATAAAAAACACAATGAATACAGTGTATGTAGTGTCTTAAAATATATGAACAGGTAAAATTGAATGTAGAGGAAGATAATGATTCTGATGGTGTTGTCTAATACTAATACTTACTTTCATTTTGGCATCAATCCATTTCATGCTTGTAGCAGCTGGAGACAGAGAGAACATGCATGTTCATTCCAGAAGCAGAAATATATACTGGCAGTTAGTTACACACTGTAAATACTAAACTAATAGTTTAAAACTACATATGTAGTTTTTTTCTCATACTTGTTTACTGCTATGAATGGAGAGAAGAGAAGAGAAGAGAAGAGAAGAGAAGAGAAGAGAAGAGAAGAGAAGAGAAGAGAAGAGAAGAGACATACACCAAATGACAATGTCATAGTCCTCATAGGCGGATGTTAGGAACTCATGAAGATATGGTCTCATCAGCTCGTGACCCGTCTCTGCACACGACTTGTGATCTGAACACATAGACATGCATGTCAAAAGAAAGTTATATATACTTATTTCGCTACACATCCCATTAGTTCTACAACAATTACATCAGGGTTCAGTAAATACAGATTATATGTCAATCTGTCAAAATAGCTAACACCTGAACTGAAGAAAAGTCAACACTAGTCACAGTAGTATCATATTGTTTTAAGTAAAACTAGCATGCTAAGTACAAGCATGAATTAATATAACAAGTATTACAGGTACATGTTTCCCAGTCAGAGTCAATTGTTGGTGCAACAGTAACTCACCAAACAGCGTATAATCCACATCCAGTACAAGAAGCCTCTTGCCTTCTCTGGGAGGGTTCAGCTCCTCCACTTTATAGTCTTTCACTCTACGGGCAATTTTAGCCAGGTTCTCCTCTCTCAAGACAGAAATCAACATTATCTCTCAGATGCACACAGATGATTTTCAAACCATTTATCAAATCACTCACCTGTTCTCTACTTCAATGACCTCCTCCTCAATATCAAAATCATTGACCACGTCATCATTCTCTGGCGGAGGGGCCAAAACCTCTTCCTTCACAAAACAAATCACATGTAGAAACATGCTGCTAAGGTTACTCTAAATATAATTTTGGCTAAACTAATCACTCAGGCACATAGCCAGGAAACACAACCAGGTGTCATGTTTTTATCGTCCCACCACTCACCAGACTCTCTTCTCTGGTACCCATCATCATGATCTTGGTATTAGGTTTCAGCTTCAGGGAGCCCAGTTTCACCTCATCCTCTGCAGCTTTACCTAGGGGCAGGACAAAGAAAGCACAGAGATCCATAAACCCTACACAAACCATCAACAGAAATGATTACATTTGACAGAAAAGCAAAAAAAGTGACATTCAACCAGAATGAGAGATGACATGTTGGTACTGACACCTTCTCACCTTTGACCTTGAGCCCCAGTAGTTTCTGTCTTTCTGGTAGCACCCCGGTCAAACTCTTAATGGACTGTTTCAGATCCATCACTGTGTCCTCCTCAGACAGAGAACTGATGGAGTACTCCTGACCTCCCCACTTTATGATCACTGAAACCGACATGGCTCACCCGCACATACACACGCACGCAAACACAGCTGCAGCTGGGGTTCCAAGCCAATACTTCCGGCTACAGAAACAAAGACGCACACCTTGCGAAGAGAATGAAATAAGCAACGTAACAGAAGAGGTCTTAGGAATCACAGACGGTAGCTAGCCATTGAACACGCAGAGCAAAACATGTCTCTATTCATGTGTTATTAAGGATGACTTTCTCTATACACAACGGCAAAATCCCGGCTAATCAGTGCTAACACCTTGACAGTTTGCGATGTTGATATTTTTAGCTCTGGATGGCTAACACAGAGTAGCAGTAATGGAAACACAAGCGATAATCAGTCCAACTAGCTAACACTAGCTGACTAAGAAATGCGGTTAGAGTGACCTTACCTGTCTGAGCAGGCTAACATGTAATGGTTAATAAACACTATCAAATTGCGACGGTAAGTTGAATGAATGAATGAAGTTTGCCGTCTACTTTCATTTATGGTGAGGCGCACACTGTACTTCCGGGCGTCCCGAATCGTACCGGAAATGACGGCACACGAAAAAGCTTTGTTGCTATAGAAATCAAGTCTTAATAGCTAAACGTAAAATCTATTAATCCTTGCTTCCAAAATATTATTTAAACGTCTCGCACTCCAAAAAAGAAGCGATAGTACGACAGGATTCAAACGATATTTTCTTCGAATAATCAAAACATTTAATGTAGAAAATAACGCAATTAAGAGCAATAAAATAATAATAGTATTAACAACAACAACAACAACAACAACAACAACAATAATAATAATAATAATAATAATAATAATAATAATAAATACCTAGTGGGACAGACTATAGCGCGCGTGCCCAGCACATCCTCCTCGGTACTTGGGATAATGGCTGCGAGGTGAAAGGAGCGGAAGGGCTGCATCCTTACTGTGTGAGGAGCTTCCATCGAAAGGACCGTTACCTCGGGCGGTCCCGAGTTAAAATGGTCGATATCCGACCTGAAAAAATATCCCTAAACCGCTGTACATATATCGAACACCGTTCTTCAGATGTAAGTTCCCTTTTTTTCTGGTTACGACTGGCCGGCCGCCATACTCTGCTTGTTAGCCAGGCTAAAGTTGGATTTAGTGGCTAGAAGGGGGGCTTCAAAGCCACTTGCTTTTATGGTCATGTAGAAGGTGATGAAGTTGTCCAAAGAAACGGCGTGAAGACTGCTTTGCTCGTCTCGTGTGTTTTATATCCAGTTGTGTTGACGTGAGATCGGCTGTTGACAGTAGCTAATTGACAGCGATGCTAACCGACAGCGCTAGCTTAAATTGTTGGCACCGTGCCTGTTGTCTGCTCGTTGCAGCTAACCATCTCTAGCCGACACTAACACTGTTGCTGTTGTGTTTTTACTGCCCTGGAGAAACAAACGCATTTCCTTTATTACTTTGCTACGTTTAAAGCTAGGAGTGTTAGCAGTTAGCAGCTAGTAGAGGTTTCCTCCGGTCGAGACAGATTGGTTACTAGAGTTCATGGCGTACCACAATCGATGCAGCACTCACTCATCCGTAACGTTTGTCGGTGCCTGGTAAAGCGAGTAATGGTGTAAATAAACACGCGTGACCTCAACCAACTCTGTAGCTGTTAATGGATTACGGTAGATAAAAATGTTGTGGTTATACTGTTGCGCTATATAGCGAAGTGGTCTCTCCCTTGTAAGTGGTGGTAGCGGTGTATACACGGTTATGTAAGTCGTCAGGATCGTGTCCCGGGCTGCGGGGATTTTATTGAAACGATGTTAATGTCAACTCTGACTAAGTCTCTGGCTTTGTAAGCATATTGGAAACTCCAGAACCAAAGTAGAAGCTCAGTGTGCACGGATCCAACTGTATTAATTTGTTTATTTTCAGATTAAAATCCGTTTCAGGCATGTGGAGTGATAAATTTAACAAAACAGTTGTTGGATTTTAACAGAAGAATCCCCCAAGACTGTTGAAGCTGAGTTGCTTGTTGTCTATTTTACCTCTGTGCATTTTGAGGGAAACGTGTTGTGCCCAGTCTGTTCTGCTGTGGATTTATTGAAGCTTTAAATTTGCTGCATGACAGGTATCAATAACTGATGTAAGTTACTTGGGCCATAACACAAGAAGATCCACCGAGGTTTTCATGCTCAGAGATAATGGGGAAGCAGCAGCCAGAGTTTTTAACCCAAACATTAACGGCATACTGAGATTGCCTCTAAATAACTGTTGATCTTGCATTTTCTACATTAAATTCTAATCAGTTGTATAGATTGATCTGTAATTGTAATGCATGGCATGACATTCTTAAGTAGCTGTTGTGTATTTAAATGATGAACTTTGGGTTGCAGAAGTACCGTTAATGGTATTTAGCAGGGCAACATTTTCTACTTTGTCAAACATTTAAGCCGTAGTAAATACAAAATTGCTGCGATACTATACAAAACACATTTAAAATCACATATCTGATGGCTCTGAATGAAATCTTAATGAAAACCAGGTAACCAGGTCTGTTTTAGCTGGTTGATGTCTCTAAAGCAGCATGAGAAAACTCCCTGTGGTGTCTCAGCAGTCACATCCTTTTCCAGACTAGCTGGTTTTCCCAGGATCTTGTTTCCTGATTTCCTGTCTGAACAGTACAGGCATACCTGACACACGAAGAGTGAACAGTGACACATTTAGCAAACAAAACAAGCTGTATTTGGCAGTGGTGTTTAGTTCAGTTAACTCAACCACCTGAAAGATCCACCCTGCACACACGCACAAAAGTAATGGGAAAGCAGCAGTCGACAATTGGATTCTTGTATTAGCTCCACTTTTCTCACTTTTAGTGTTTTATAATTCTTAACAGTCTAGTTACTGATGTGAGTGGACTTTGATTCATTGGATTAGGTAGGAAACTGTGTTGTCCATAGTCATTTGTAGCTTAGTACACATTGCTGAATGGTGTTTACTGTCATTAAATAGTCTACATTGCAGTAATGCACCTATAAACTATCTACTTGCTGACATTTAATAAAAAAGAAAGAACGAAACAACATCCCTTTTTTAAAAACAGAAAATCATTACAGTGAAAGATAACAAGTAGTTCTTGGTCTTGTGCAAACTAGTGTTTGCTGGCAGCAATGTTCCTGTTTATTTTGGGATAACATTTCGTCATGCATGAGTGTATTTGTAAAAATTATAGTGATACACATAGATACACATGTTTGTTTTGCTTCATCACTTCTCGGCCTTTTGGCTAAGCTCAAGTGTAGTATCTGTTCTTATCAGTTTGATATCTGAGACATCTCCTATAAGGAGATACATTTTTCACTTGAATTTCCCTGAAGGAGTCATCCCAAGGGATAAATAAAGTTAAGTCTAAGTCTAATATATAAACGTGGGAATAAATATCGGAACTGGTTTTAGCTGGGGAACTCCATCTCATCTTTTTTGCATTAACTCTTTTCCGTCCCTTTCTTCCCAGTACACCCACTCTCAACATCCCATCTCAGTGGACAGTCCCGCCTGCTAATCAGAGTAAAAGGAGGCCATGGCAGTGAAGGACCGTGTTGAGGCAGTACTCAATGTGGGTCTGCGTGTTCCCAGCATCATGCTGCTGGATGTTCTCTACCGCTGGGATGTCAGCTCCTTCTTCCAGAAGATCCAGCGTTCCAGCCTCTCCAACAATCCCCTGTTTCAGTACAAATACTTAGCACTCTACCTGCACTACGTAGGTTAGTGTTGCAGTCTCACACACAAACAAGCACGGACTCACTTTAGTTGTTTTTATTTTCCCTGCATGTGAAAAGCCTCTTTAGGAGGCAACGGAACGAGTGGGTACTTATTCTCTTCCACCAGATACCTAGTAGTAGGAATAGCCGGGACTGCAACAAGGACAAGTTCCATTTTTTCCTCCCTGCAAATCTATACTTAGTATTTGCCAGAGCACTGGTGTCTGGATTTGTCTGAATGACTGGAATGAAGTCTGTATCTGTATTCCTTTCCAGTTAAGCTGACAAAAGCCACTTTTTAGACAGGCTGCAGTAAGTTGTCCACCAAAATCATGGAAACTCATTTTTTCTTGGTCTGTGCAGCACAGTGAACATGTCAGCTGCAGCATTTCCAGTGGCATAAAAACAGTTAAACGTGATGTTAGAATGATGACAAAGTCTGCTGTTTAGCCTATGATTTGAGCTAGCGGCAAGAAAAACAATGGGCACTCTGTTGAGTTGTGTGTTTATACGTTTGAGTTTGTGCCTTTTGTACTGTAAAACTTGGCTGCAGTTTTTTTAATGAGTCAGTCAGCTTGGTATGTGCTGATGTATGCTGTGTGTGGACAGAAAGAAAGGACTGGCAGAGAGGCAGTAAAACCAAAGTCACTGTTGCTATGCAGTAAGGAGTTTTTCAGACATGGGCTTTGTTTAGTAGACTGTTTTACAGTCAGGCTATTGGCTGCAGTTGCTAAAAAGCTCCCTGAAATTACATAAGGAACACCTGTCACATACACATTCGTAATATCATTTTTGTGATTAAACACAGGGTATGATCCTTAAGCAAAATTAGAGATTCTTTACAGTTTATATTGGTTATATACAACTGTGTGTTTGTTTCTGCAGGTTACATCCTGAGCTTGGTACTCCTGACTCTGCCACGTCAGCACCTGGTTAAACTGTACCTGTATGTCCTCACAGCCCTTCTGCTGTTTGCTGGTCACCAAGTCTCGAGGTACGCACACACAAACTGTAGGGATGCATAACAGGCCGACATATTGTTTGCTGATAAGTACAATAAGTGAAACAAAATTTTCCATTTTCAATACCAGTTAAAAAAATATTTTTATAAACCAAGCTTTTTCACCTCTCTTCTCAGGGACTATGTTCGCAGTGAGCTAGAGTCTGGCTATGAAGGACCTATCTACTTGGAACCTCTTTCTATGAACAGATTCACCACTGCACTTATAGGTATGCCATCACACAAGAACTTCACCATAGCCTATACCATAACTTGACAGGTTGTGGTATGCTGTGCTATGCCAAATGTCGAATCATGGCAACAAAAACTGAGAGTGGTGTGTTTAATTTTCTGGACAAGCACACAGCCCTTTACCTTTTGCCTCATAGAATTATTTCGTCACATGCATCATCTCTTCTAATGCCCTCTCTCTTTTCTGCATTGCAATAATTTCAGAAAAGAGTAGCAAGTAGAGTTCCAACATGAGAACTTGTCAATTTGAAATGGGAAATATCTCTTTGTCTGGGTCAATTGGATCGGATTTCATCTTGCTGGAGAGTAATCCTTGGACCAGGAGTCTCTTGTAGAAATAGATCGTACTGAGTGCATTGAAATCCTGCAAAAATAACATACAGTGAAAAAGATATACCACTGTGGAGGGAGGAGAGAGATTAAAACTACAAAATAAAGTGGCCTCATATTATCACCAGTTTGGAAATGAGACATCGTACATTATTTTATGTGGGCTCTTGCTTACACAAAGATTACAAACACATCAGTGAAAGAATCTCCAACGTCATGTTTTTGCATGTTTGCATTTATGTTATTGTGTGTGTATGTGTTTGTGTGCATCCTCTTTCAGGTCAGCTGGTGGTGTGTACGCTTTGTTCCTGTGTGATGCAGACTAAGAGGATTTGGCTTTTCTCTGCTCACCTTGTCCCTTTGGTGGCCAGACTGTGTCTGGTTCCACTCGAGACTATTGTCTTCATCAATAAGTTCTCCATGATATTTACCGGCCTGGAGGTCATTTACTTCCTGGCTTCTAACTTACTTGTACCATATAACCTGGCTAAGACGGCCTACAGGGAGCTGGCTCAGGTAACAAATTATTAATGTGGTCTAATGTTGCTAGCTCGTTTCCATTTTTTATCATAGGACTTCAGCTACAGTAGTCCTGAGACACTCACACGTATAAGATTCATAATGCTCTATGTTTGTACCAAATACCTTAATCTCTTTCATTCTCCATCTCTGCATATGTCCCTCTGTTTCTGTCTCCTAGGTGGTGGAGGTGTATGGGCTTCTTGCTTTGGGTATGTCTCTGTGGAACCAGCTGGTCCTTCCAGTTCTCTTCATGTGTTTCTGGCTGCTGTTGTTCGCTCTGCAGATATACTCCTACTTTAGCACAAGAGACCAGCCTACCTCAAGGGAGAGGCTTCTTTTTCTGTTTCTTACCAGGTAAGTTTATACCCCCACTGGTTTAACTCAAATGAGTTCCCCTGCCTCTGCGTCTAACATGGTATCTGCTCCCTCCCTCTCCTCAGTGTTGCAGAATGTTGTAGTACTCCATACTCCCTGCTGGGTCTAGTCTTTACTGTCTCCTTCATCGCTCTTGGGGTTCTGACACTCTGCAAATTCTACCTGCAAGGCTACAGAGCCTTTATGAATGACAACACCATGCACAGGTCAGTCACTACGGTTCCTTGCAAGTGTGTTTCCTGTTATGTATTTCTGTCTTTAATCGCTTGTGCAATTATTTTGTCTGTCTGAATAGGGGAATGACAGAGGGCATCACCATGCTGATCCTCGCTGTTCAGACTGGCCTTATCGAGCTACAGGTCATCCACCGAGCCTTCCTTCTCTCCATCATCCTCTTCATAGTAGTTGCTTCCATCTTGCAGTCCATGCTGGAAATAGCAGACCCCATAGTCCTTGCTCTGGGAGCATCCAGGGACAAGTAAGATAAGATTATCTTAATTTTGTCTTTAATAATTAAGTTCTTTTTGTTTTGTTTATTGAAAGTATTGTATAAAGCTGATGCTCTTGTCCTTTGCTCTTTTTATTGTTGATCTGTTTTCAGGAGTTTGTGGAAACACTTCCGAGCAGTGTCTCTCTGTCTGTTCCTGCTGATCTTTCCAGCCTACATGGCCTATATGATCTGTCAGTTCTTCCACATGGATTTCTGGCTACTCATCATCATCTCCTCATCCATCCTCACCTCGCTGCAGGTAACACGCCAGCACCATACATAATGATGTAATGATGTATAATGATATATAATGTTTAATGAGCATACACAAAGTATTGTTCATTATGTTTGAATTGTTATTAAATTAAATTAAATCAAAATAAATGTTTTTGTTGTTATTGGCAGTCTGCAGAGATGAGAAAAAAACTTTTTTAAAAACAAAATACAGTATCCATTTGATTGTTTTTAATAACGCTAATAATCTGTGATTAATTATTGATTTGACACACTTTCCTCTGTCGCCCACAGGTTCTTGGTACTCTGTTGATCTATATTCTCTTCATGGTAGAAGAGTTCCGTAAGGCTCCTGTAGAGAACATGGATGAAGTTATCTACTGTGTTAATGGGACCTATCGATTGCTGGAATTCCTAGTAAGTGCTACACACACAGTATACAGTTTCTTGACAGAGCACAAGTGAGAAGGCAGCATGTGCCCACAGCGGTGTCATACAATATGGCATCCGTAGCTCTACCTCACTGTCACTGATCTCTTCCTCTGCCAGGTTGCAGTGTGTGTGGTGTGCTATGGCGTGTCAGAGACAGTGTTTGGGGAGTGGAGCGTGATGGGAAGCACCATCATACTGGTCCACTCGTACTATAACGTCTGGCTCAGAGCCCAGCTGGGCTGGCAGAGCTTCCTGCTCAGGAGAGATGCTGTAAACAAGATCAAAAGCCTCCCCACAGCAAGCACCACACAACTGGAACAGTACAATGACATTTGTGCCATCTGCTACCAGGTAAGTGCTGACAAAATAATTTAATAATTCATGTTGAACCAACGCTAATGTTTGATTTTATTTGATACTTGTTATCATTTACCATCGTGGTTCCGCATTTGTTTGTGTTTTTTTAATTGATTCCCTGCAGGACATGAATACAGCGGTGATCACTCCGTGCAGTCATTTCTTCCACGCTGGCTGTCTGAAGAAATGGTTGTATGTCCAGGAGACGTGTCCTCTTTGCCACTCGCAACTCAAAAGCCAATCACCAGCCACTGGTGTCCCCAATCAAGACACTCCAGCAGCCAATCAGAATCCTGCAGGTCAGGAAGATGTCACAGCCAAAGAGCAAAAAGATGGTGCCCTTACAGACAGGAAGGAGAAGGAAACAGGAGAGCAGGAGAGAGAAGAAGGATCTGATATGTCAGCTGGAGAAACTTCCTCTACCTTCTGTGGTGTGCCCTCTGCTCCCCAGCACCATGTTGAGACTCTATCATCATCCTCTTCCCCCCTCATGACTGATCGTCTGCAGAACCAGTCACCCACAGACCACCCCGCTATGTCTTCCTCTGACATGGACATACCACCCTCTCCTCCATCTCCACCTGAGCCGACCCCAGCACCACCTCCGGACAGCCAGGATTCATCCTCTGTTCAGTCATCGCAGCCTGACCAGCCCACACACCCTTCTAAGGAACAGTCTCCTCCTGCTCCAAGCAGTCTCTAAATCTCATCATAATACACAGATACATGCATGCACATATACAAACACCTGGAATTCAAATTCAAACCGCAACATTCGTGCTTTGAGAGAAAAGTAAAATTAAGGATGATTGCAACTTTACAAGATGTTGCCATGTTTAGGTCACTTAATCTATGTTAATGTGTCTTTAGTTTAACTCATGCCACCAATGATTTCATTAGGGTATGCATATCTGAGTCTTTTTTTAATTTTTGAGGGGGTGGTGATTGAAACTTAACATAAAAAGGGGAAAGCAGCAATCTCAACTTATCTATTTATCAAGTCCACAAAATGTGAAAAAACTGAACGAAACCGAAGTACCACATTACTCAATGTTGCTGTTTCTGTCAATATGAGACACGCATTGATGTTTCTTTAATCCAGATTTTTTTTTCTTGCCCATTCCAATTCAGGGCATTTCAAGTGATGACTGCCGCACATCCTTCCTTTCTTTGTGCAGCTTCACGCTCATTACTGTGCATTTCTTAGTGTTGGGGTTTTGGCTGTAGCCCTGTGTGTGCCATGATCTCATTGGGAATGGGTTGGAGAGCCTTGATAAGACTATCGATGAAAGATGGTTGCATTTTAACTGGTGAAAGGGTCCTAACATTTCAAATCTACTTTTTTTTTTTTTAATTTCACTGTTGGTCGACTGTAGTCGTGTTAATTATTATGAAGCATTAACAAACTGAATGTTGCTTCTTGAGACCATCACATGACCCGAAGCCTGGTGCTAAGCAGAGGATAGATGGTCTTGCGTGTTGACGTGTGAACAGATTGACAGGTTTAGATGGGGGGAGGGGGGTCGTAATTCATTTCATGTGTTAGTTTTTCTCCTATCATACTTCAGTATTTGATTCAAATGTGTTTGGCTGGTTCCAGCACATAGAGCTGTTTTCCTCATCGCCAAACTTTTGTACCGTTCGGGAGACTTAATTTTTACGTTACTGCTTTATTTCGACATACATTTCAATGCAGATGGACTGTGTGTTGCTATGCCCATGGAGCTGATAAGGAGCCCAAACTTCTTATTGGCTTTACTTCATTATGGTACTCCACCAGTCGTCTCACCCATCCAATCACATCCAAACACCGTTATCCTGCTGCTGCTCAGTCACCTCACCCTATGAAAAGTTACTACCAGCAAATTGAACTAGGATAACTTGTTTTATTGCATTTCACGTATAGTAGGATATACACAGACACACACATTAAAACACATTCACACACAAAGTCAGCTCTTGACTATTTAATTGAAAGACTAAAACATGAGAATGCTGAATGAATCCTGATGCACGCTTATATGTAGAGCTTGCACGCTGCCATGGTTACCATAGCATTTGTTTATTTGTCGCTCTAACCTTGCTACCAATGTGATTTTTTTTCTTGCCATTTCTGTCTTGATATTTTTTTTCATTTTTTGTGTCGCATTTGCACTAATGTCATTTATACTAGCAATGCTCCAAAGCTCTCTTGCGGCTGTCAGCAACCAAATACCCTCTGATGTGTTTGTGTACGAGGAAACAGCCTGATATGTTAGAGTGTAATGTATATAAATGTTTCTCTGTATGGTATCCATGTTAAACCAGAGGAGTATTGATATATAAACAAGGTGGGGCTTGAGTTCTCCAAAGCTTCTCAGCAGTTTGATGTTCTTTGTTTCTTTGCTTCCCTGTAAACAAAGGCAAACTACTGGCCAAGAAGCTTTTGTGAAACCAAGCCATCTGATCTGAGACCAGCTAGTGTTGCAGCTTCTCCAGACTGTATGATGCATCCTCAAGCTGGTGTGATCACTCCGGTGCCCTCTACTGTTAGGAGTGGGATCAGCATGGTGCAGATGGTCAGGAGATGCAGTAGTTAAACCTTCGACAGTATTACTTACTACCACTAGTACTAAAGGTCTTATTACGATAAATGACTTTATTCTCGACATTGGACTGCAAAGCACTGGCTTCAGGGCTGAGAATGAATACATGATCAATGTAGGATCAAGCCTCGCCAATGCTGTTTGATTGTTTGTGTTTATTTTTTTAATACATGAAGTGTAGAGTTTGATGTATTTTGCACATGTTCCTCTGAAAGGTGAACATAAGGACTTTCTTTATTCTCAAACTTCTCATTTTGTTATCTCCATTCATTCGGCTTTCATTTAATGCAATATGTGTAAAATGGTTGCATAGGTTTGAGCAGTTTTGTGCACATTTGGTTTTTGCAGTGGAGCATTTGAATTTTGTTGTGTAGAGATAAATCTTACAGGATAATATGTTAAATGCTTCACAAGGTGATAACTGTCATTGGCAACTGTGTGTTAATATTGCATTGCTGAGTGATACATGATTGGCAGAGTTGCCTGTCAGCTCTTGATTTCCGGATGCATTTGATTTGAGTTTTTACTTCTTGTTGGAGAAATTCCAGTTTTTGCAGTCTGACGACAGTCTCGTTGTCAAGGGTTGTCATCAGAACTCAGTATTGGCGAGCTTAAAGTGCCAAATTAACAAAAGCATCAAGCCTAAAGCAGATTAAACAAGTGACTTTTTTTCTTTTTGATTTTAATTGACATGGTGGTAGAATTCTAGTGCAAATACAAAATATTGTCCTTTGTCACCTAATATTTGCATTTTCTTACACTTAAATAATAATAATAATACTTCTGGAGATGAAGGTTAATTTGAAAGTCTCTCCATTGAATTGAGTGAAGTAAGCAGGAGAAATCACCAAAACCAGTCACTGTCATTTGAAAACCTGATGTTTCTGAGATATTTTAGTGGCTCTATAGCTGACGTGTACTCTGACCACATTTATGTTCTGAGTGCATTGTTGAAAAGACCGGTTAGCATTGCTGTCCAACACTGTTGCCTCTGACAGCGGTTGTGTTGGGATCCATGTCTTTAGAGTCTCAACATGATCCGGCCTGCTCGGACCGACACTCCCCACAATTTCCTCTTCCTCGTTTGTTTTTGTTCACACATTTGGGACCTGCTCTGTAGAACCGGACTCTGAAATATCAGTTGTATATTCTGTTTACCTGCTCCACGGTTGGTTTTGGATTTTATGACTAGCATTGCCTCGGTTATCTCACAAGAATTGAATGTCAGAAATAAAATGAACCATCCACTCTTGGACCCTGCATATGTTTTTTTGTATGATTGAATTATATGTAGATTAATGATGATAAGAAGTGAAGTAGCAGCATGTTTATTGTATGTAGCTGCATTCATGGTTTATCCACGCAGACACGTGTAAATATCAAAATAATTCATAAATATCTGATTATACATAAAGCTCAGATTTTTTTTTTGAGTGAGGCTAATTAAGACTTACATGACTTACCCATGCAGTTGCGCAGATCAGACACATGATGGCGTTAGTGTATTGATTGAGTGGATTCACAGCCCCGCGGGGAAACGCCGCGTGGACTGTGACTGTGACAGAGCCGCAGGGAGTCACAGTCTGACACCAGTCACATCCAGCGGGTCCACATCTCCAACAGTCCCATGTTATGTCCTTTCATCTGTAGGTGATTCATGGTCTCCTGAACTGATTCATAAGTGGAGAACGCGTAAATATCCCTTTATTGAAATGTGATGTTCAGTTGACATCAAAATGTCATTATTTTCTTTTCCCTCTCTATGACATAATTTCAGGTTTGTATTCTAAATCGTATTGTTGTTCTATTAGAATCGTGAATCATCTAAGATCCGTATTTGCATGTTGAATATACTCAACAAACACAGCGTTTATAGGTCGTGGATATGAGGAATATTTTTAAACAAGCAAATAGTAAAATTATTTTTTTAAACAAATCAAAAACAAAATCATTTTTATTAAATATATATTTTTTAGATTTTAGATTATTAGTCTGACTGCCCATCAATCCCCATCACATTCCATCCTCCAGCTGTGAACCCGTTTAAATCCTATATACGTGCTGATCCGCCACCGTCTCTATAAGCAGGAACCCGGAACATTAAAGACTCTTATTCTATAGTAGAATCAAGGTCACGAGCGTTTTTCAATAACCTTTGGGAATTAAAGCCTGCCAATCATTCCTCACAGCCTCGCGGCGGAATAATCCAGAAGTTGTTGACCTTTTGCCCCTCGACAGATCAATACGTTGTCGCTTTATTTTCAAATATAGCTGAGGAATTATCCAGGCTATTAATATTGGTGTCTTGTTTGGCTTCCCTCTCTGCTCGGTGTGAATAGATAGTGTGAAATAACACATGGCGCAGGAGGCAGAGACAAAGCAGAGGAATCTGGTAGCAATTATCCTCAATTATGTTCATTGTTATTTCGAGCTAATTATTGTTATTGTCCCTTTAGTCGGTCTGCAATAAGCAGGGAGACAATGGAGAACAGGGACGTGTTGTTGTGACGATGAAATATGGCTTTTGTTACTGAGCCTCACCAGTTGGTCTAAATAAAACCTTCCTGTGGATGCACAGGCTGAAGGTTCATGTAGACCCCCCCACAATGTCTGCAGATACAATACACTAATAACACACACACACATCTGTACAACTAATAACACACAAACATGTGCAACTAATAACACACACCTCTACAACGAGTGAGGATTCATCCATTCATTCATTCATTCATTAAACAGCTGATGAGGAAGTGGATCTTTAAATTGTGCCATAACAAAATCAATATGATAACAATGTTTATTGTGAGTAAAGATTTATTTTGTGGATTAAAAAAAAAAGAATCAGGAAAAAAAAGTACTTTCCTGCCTCATCTTAAAGGACGTTTTTTTCTGGTTTGTCTCGAGATGTTTTGAGGGGGGAAAAAAGAAAAAGAAAAAAAAGTCATGGTTGTGCTGCGGTGGAGAATTGTCCACGCGCCTCACGCGCGTAACGGAACGGACTCGCTCCGGGATGAGACGCGCGGGTCCGCAGCTGTCCGGGCTGGAAGCAACTTTCCTGGTCCAGTCAGCTGGTTCCAGCGCGCGCGAGAATTCACGTGCAGAGTCAGAGAGAGGCAGTGAGACGCGTGACAGCGGGACACAGCGGGTACCGGGACATGGCAGCGGGGGACAGCGAGGACAGGACAGGGGAGGACAGGAGAGGAGAGACCCGACTCCTCTATCTTCTCTCTTTGTTTGGGGGCGTCTCCTCCTCTCCTCCTCTCCTCCTCTCCTCCTCTCCTCCCGTCCTGCCTGTCCCCTCCCCTCTTTCCCTTCCCATCCCACCTCCCTCGCGCTCCCCCCCGGGCGGGAGAAGCCCGTGTTTGGTTCTCAGAGAGTGAGTGAGTCCTTTGGGAAGAGTCACAGAGCGTTCTCTTCCGAGAGGGAGAGGGAGAGCGCAGTGTGGAGAGCTCGGGAGTCATCCGCAAGAAGCAGCGCAGCCCCGGACCTCACCGCGTCCTGGACCTCACCGCGTCCCGGACCTCACCGCGTCCCGGACCTCACCGCGCCCCGGACCTCACCGCGTCCCGGACCTCACCGCGTCCCGGACCTCACCGCGCCCCGGACTTCACCGCGTCCCGGACCTCACCGCGCCCCGCACGGGGACCA
>JAFBJQ010001469.1:180026-185314 GCA_016785345.1 Trinectes maculatus
CTACGATTAATTAATCACTGCAGACTTTCTCTCATCCATCCTTCAACTCAGTTGGTACAAATGGGCCTTTGGGGGGCAAATTGCCAACTTTGGTTGTTGATTGCTTATTGTTCAGTGTTAAAATCCTGTTTTGTGTAACTGTAGTTGTGCTGCATTGTGTTACTTGGCTCGTATCACTCATTCTGTTTATTTCACACTTTCTGATAGTGTGTTTTTTTTCTGCCAGCAAAGTAAAACCTACTCCAGAGCTTGGCACCTGAAGCTGGCACTTACTTCTGTTATTCTGCTATTTCAGTCTGTCTGTCTTCCTGTTGTCTGTGCGAGTGCGTGTCTCTCTCTCTGTGTGTGTGTCTGTGTGTGTGTGTGTGTGTGTGGGCTAGCACTGATTATGTTAAATAGAGGAGCAGAGCACCTCCGGTTGATCACGACTCTGTTTCCAGAGAATAAAGCGCCCATCACTGCGGCCCTGTCGGATCACTAGCTCACTAGTCGACCTGACGCTAACGCGGGAGGAAGTGTGCTAACAGCTCCTTGTTTACACGCCGCGCATGTCCCGCTACTTCAAAGGTGGAGGAGAGAGCGGCAGAGATGCAGTGTGAGCGGCCCGGTGAGGCAGAGAGAGAGAGGGAGGAGATGGAGGAGGGAAAGGGGGGGATGAGAGAGGAGTGCGGAGCAGGCGAGGTGACAGCAGGAGAGATGTTAGTAACCTTACTCCTCGGCTTATTGCAATATTTCTCTCCGAACGGCATCGTTTTTGTCATCCACACTTTGATGATGCACCTGGGTCCTAACCAGGGTCAAAGCCGAGCAACGACTGTCAGGTTCTGACCCAGCTCCGGCACAAGATGGAGACGGGTTCACGTGAGGCAAAGCAAGACGTTTGCTGAGAAAGGCCCGGGTGTCATTCATCAGCCCTTCTGCTCAAAAAAACCAAAACAGACCAAAAAACAAAGTATGGGGAGATTTATTTCCACCGTTCGGAGGCAGGCACAGTTACACCAAGGACAATGATGTACAGTATGTTTGTCCGGAGCAGGAGGCAGGTTCCGAGGAAGTGGCCTGGCCCGCTCTTTTCCCGTGGAAACAACACGCAGGTCTAATCGTAGACGGGTGGCTTCTAAAGAACAAGTACATTTCCTATTCACATTCTATCTTCTACAGATCCCTCACTCCCATTCACTAAACACACCAGACCATTAGTGAGGGGGAACTTTTCAGCTGAGGTGATGGAGAGGGAGCTGGGAAGCAGTGTTAGACATCTGGCTGTTGGGTCAGGCTCTGGGCTGAGGTCATTGGGAATGTTCTCAGGGTGGATATCTGTGGGGTTTTCCGGATAAATGAATTCACTTCTCGTGGACAGTTGCCACAGATTTGTCAACCCGTCGCTGCATTTTCTGCGCTGAGATTGTTTTTGTTGCATATTCGACGTACTCACGTCTGTACCGACCAGGTGTACATGAACCCTGGAGTCCTGCACCCCCCAGAAACTCCGTCAGGGTTTGTAACGGGAATATGAGCACATGGATGGAAAAGTATAACTGACAAGGGCCCGGCCCCGAGTGCTTTGGGTTGGGTCGGTTTAGGGTCGGGATTGGCCAGTGGGCTCAGTTGTACTTGTGTGTTCGTCAAAGGATAGGAAGACAGGGGGGGGGCACCACACAGACTTGACGGAATTAGTTAAAAGTTGATGGATTTCTTTTGACGCTCCACCAACGCAGCGGCCCATCGGGATTTGTCCTGGAATGTCAGGTGTCCAGTCCAGTTCAACTTGTATGAAATAGTATGAAGAGCTCTAGGTTACAACAATAATGTAATGGGGGCCCTCGGCTCATGTTGGGGCCGCTTATGGGACGTTCCTAACCTGGGGCCACAGTCCAAGCTGAAACACTTAAACAACATTCATACAACATTTCTTTTTTTTTTCTCTATTTTTGTAGCATTTGAGAGCAGAGTTGTTGTTTTTTTTGTTATTTTGTGTACTCGGGTCTCAAAGACCGTGACCGCGAATGTGGTGTGTGTGCGCGTGTTGGTGGAGGGTGACAGACAACCCATGCAGAGACAGTGGGTGTGAGTGTGTGAGTGTGTGTGCGTGTGAATGTGATGTGGAGGTGTTACCGCTGAACTGTGAGGTGCAGTGGAAACTAACCTGTTACCCCAACAACACTGTGAGTGTTACTGCCATATCCTGGTGGAGGAAAACAAGGCCCCGGCAATGTTATGAAAAAAAAACACAAACACTAATAATCTATTAGTGTTTGTGTAAGTAAACTATTACTATTTACTATTAGTAAACTATTACTATTCCTATAGATTATTCATAGGATGTTATATGATTAAGATGTATATGTGTCCAATGCTGCCAAGATTGGAATAGACGAGAATACTCTATATATGTGACCTCATTAAATGTAATCAGGTTAAGGTCATCAGATAATGCTATTTACATGGCAGTGTCTTATTGACTTAATTGGGTTAGTATCAAAATATTTCCGTCTGTGTAAATATAGTCAGCGATGCGCAGGGTAAATAAATAAATCTGGCACTGTAGTTAATTCTGAGTCAAGCATACATATGCTATATTAGTGCTGTTTACACTCAGTGGAGCGGCGGTTGTGTATTAATCACACAGTAAGTTTTTAAGTTTACAATGCCCCATTTGTCCCTGTGTGAGTAATGTTTGCTGAAAAATACACAACAAACAAGTTTACCTGGAAAAGAAGTGTGTGGCGTGACACTATGGACACACTACTCACATCACGTGGCTGATACAAGGGTTTCTTTTCCATTTCTAATGTTCTTCTGTGACTTTGAATGTTACGTTTAAGGACTCATAATTCAATTATTTTATTTTTTTTCTCTTCTCAGCCAATTGTTTATGAAGGCCAGGACAAGAACCCAGAGATGTGCAGAGTGCTGCTGACACATGAGATCATGTGCAGGTGAGGATGACTGCATCACATCTTCCATCATCTCTCTCTCTCTCTCTCTCACTCTCTCTCTCTCTCTCTCTCTGCTATAACATACTTTCTTGTCTGCAGGAAAGTTCTCACCAGTCACCTCTCTGCACTCAATACGTTTTTTATATTGTCACCCTCATTAACCCCCCCACACATACACGCCCGGATGGATACACACACACACACACACACACACACATGCGCGGAAACCTTATCTGCTGAAGAAGATCGGTTTTAGCTATCAGAGCCGCCGCTTTAATTATAATCTAAAGATGAATTTCTCCAGAAGTAGGTTGGGAGGAAAGAGCTCTATTTATAGAGGCATTTTACCAACCTATCCTATACAATAGAGAATGTGTGTGTGTGTGAGTGTGTGTGTGTGTATGTGGATGCTTGTGTGGTGTGTGTGTGACGCCTGGTTAATTAGGACACAGAGAAACTCATTAGTCAATCTGAACCCTCCTGTTGTTTCGTGGCTAACAAATGGGCCTTCCTCTACGGTCTGACGATAAAATATAGGCAGGGACTCGCACACACACACGCACACACACACACACACACACGCACACACACACTGTATACTCACAAAGACGTGAGCATATGCACACGCGCTTGTGCACACCAGTTATAAAAATTCAAATTTAGCACATGAATTAAGTTGTTCTTATTCCCTGACCTTGTCAGCGCACAACTTTAAGAGTAACAATATAAATTGGGGCTCATCTGTATGCACAGGCCGAGATTTTAACCATGAAATCAGGCGCGCTAATATTTTATTCTATAGCTCGCTGAATATTCCCGCGGCAGCTCAGCGGCGTCGGTTTATGGAAAACCCATTGAAATGCTGATGTGATTTGCAACAAATTGATAAATAAATTGTATTTGGCAACAGATTTTACTGTAAATGACTGTTGTTCATCATGCAGGGGATGAATTGCAGATGTGAGTTTGCTGTTTTGCGTTACACATAAATGGAGGTGTATGTTTCCTCGGGGGGAGCAGCAGCGATGGCGGCGGTGGCGGCGCAGAAAGTGGCGAGCGTAAACTTCTCGATTGTCTGCAGCAGCCGCCGAGGTCAAAGTTACGGCTGTTGCCTCGTGTTCGCACATGCTGATTCTGCAGCGGGGGCCTCATCGCAACACACAACGCCGAGCGCACACAACAAAGAGCTCAGGGCGTCCATTAATCAGTGCGGCTCATTGTCACGGCGGGGCTATTAGCCATATGCTCCCAGCCAATCTGCCACCACGCAGGCCTGAGTGAAAAAGCTCGCTGGAGCTCTGGCACGAGCCACTGAGAGGTTTGATTCTAGAAGAGACCACTGAACTGCATCATGTATATTACGCTGTTATGTTGAAGATGCATATATATATATATATATATATATTTTAAATTCGGAATATCTCCATGTGGAATTACACTTAGTGATGATCCGGTATTGCAGTGGTTGTGATGAAGTGACACAGGCGCCTGAACATAAATCATACGAGATAAGGACCAGATCAGGCTGGGGTTAGATAAAATACTATTACACACTGTAATCTGTGGTTCAGATTACTCTCTCACTCTCTCTCTCTGTGTGTGTGTGTGTGTGTGCGTGTGTGTGTGTGTGTGTGTGTGTGGTGTGATTAGATCACCAGGATGCAGAGAAATAAGTGCCACATTACCCCCATCCCACCCCTCGTTTTCCGTCCCACCACCCCTCCATTTATAACATCTTCCACTCTGCTCCCTTCTTCTCCCCTCCCTCCCCCCCCTTTTCCCTCCCATCTCCACCCTCTCTCATCTCCTCCTGGCCCTCGTCACGCCGCCCCCAGGCTCGGTCGCCTGCTCCCTACCTTCCCTCCCCCTGACGCTGTCGCCGGTTCCTCGCTGTTCTCCAAGCGGGGCCCGTGTAGTGACCCAGATCATGGAGCAGCAGGAAGGAAGTGACGGGGGGCAGGGGGAAGGGGTGGGGGGGGTGCAGGGCAGCACATAGAGGAGACAATGTGTAAGGTGTAACGTATCAGTCTCTTTCTTCCCACCTCTGCCATCTGTGACGGTGGGAAACCCGAGATGTCTCCCCGTCCTCTCCTCCCCACCCAAACGCCCATCTCCGCCCCTCCCGCTCTCCCTCTCCCTCCCACGCTCACCCTTTCACTCTTTGCCACACCCCCCTCCACAGGCCCCCCCCCCCACCCCCCCCCCCACACACACGCACACCCCTCCCGCGCTCACACCTCTATTCATAATTGATGCACACAAGGGTTGTTCACAGACTTGTTGTAGTGTGCACGTGTGAATCCTGGTGCACATACACACACACATACCCCCCACCCCCCCCGACCCCCC